>QANZ01023658.1:241654-258394 GCA_003254925.1 Chamaecrista fasciculata
AAACTTGAGTCTTTGACTCTTTATTTGGCTAGCCATATACTTGCCTTAGCTTCTTAAAAATCAACTCATTCTTTTACTTTGAAGCTTACAAGGCACTTCTCTTTTTTTTTTCTTCATATAAACTTCTTTTCTTTTAACACTATACTATTTTTTTCTCTCTTTTTTTTTTTTCAAAACTTGACAATTCGAACCCAAGAGGAAAGAAGCAAAAAGAAGAGCGTTAGACGAACAAAATGCTAAATTGAGAATTCAAAAACCAGTACTAGAAAGCTTAGAAAATAAGGCTCAAAATGGGTAAGAAAAGGAGAATGATGAAAGGGGTTTGTGTATGGGATAGAAGGTGAGAAATGAATGCCTCTATCATATCAAAAATACCAATGCATATGAAGCTTTGACTAAGAATCAGAACAAGTTCTAGAGTAGCCAAGTTAATGGACTAAAATGCACTCAAACAAATGAAAGAATTCAGGCTCAAGTAACTTCCAACATGGCAAATCAAGGGAGAATAGTCGCTCAATCTGATCAAAAGAGGGTAAAATGAGATGCTAAGCATAAAAGTCTACTCAAGTTGCAAAATGAACAACAAGAAGCATCTAAACAAACTACAAACAAATCATGAATAGATAAGGACTCAATAGCTCTAATGCATACATACATTCTATCCTGCTAGCTAAACCAGAAGAAAAGATAGAAATGCGGGCTCATCTGCCTATGAAAACAATGATGGATGCATTTGAAAAACATGGTTGCAAGGATGCTACAGAAGATCATAAAAATAGAAAACTCATCCAGAAATGCAACTCAGAATGAATATCCATCAACGGGCAGCAATAATCAGTGAAACAGATATAGAATATGGAGAAATACACTGAAAATGCTGAAAAAGAAACCAAGAAAAATTTAAAATGAACCTGAAAAGCCAAACCTGCGGAGAAATAATGAATCCACACAAATGATATCACTCCCCCACACTTAAGAAATTGCATTGTCCTCAAGGCAAGAAGACAGAGCAAAACACAGCAACCGAAAGAGAAATAACCACAGAGGCAGCCAAAACAGCAAAGAGAAAAGTGAAATATATATAGATAAAAGAGTTAAGCAGTAAAGTAAGGCTGAATCAAAAACAAGTACCCAAAAACTACAAACTAAAACAAAGCCAACCTGCAAAGAGAAGGCAACAAAAATTACACCAATTAAAAAAAAACAACAAAAGTAAAACCAAGACTAAATACAACAAAACATAAAACACTAGAAGGCTCAAGGGTGAGCATCGGCAGGGGCAATAGGGATTTCAAGATGGTCACAGATGGCCATAACAAGCTCTCGGAGAACAATATTGTCTTCCCTCACTTTAGCAAGCTCAGCATGGATGACAAGAAGACTGTCACCCACCCCACCAGCTACAGGTTCATCAACCACAGCCTCTCCAATTCCAACACCCAAACAGTGATAGTCAATAGGGACAATTGGCTTAATGTACTCATCACCGAGCGCGGAAGTACCCCCATTTTTCAAACAATAGGCCGAGATGAGGTGCGGGAAGAAGATGGATGACGGTTTAGCTTTTGGCGCTTGGGCAACCTTAGTGAGCTGGTCAGAAAGGATAGAGGCAATGTCAACATACTTCCCATTAGCCAGAAGTGTCATTAAAACAGCTATCTCCCATCGTATTTCACTCATGTGGGAGTTAGGGATGAGGTTGCCAAACACGAAATGCATCCAGCAACAACCTTCAAGAGACATAAATCCACGAGAAAGAGTTTTGTGCCTTTTAGTATTATCCCATATGATTATGGCATGAGGAACACATATGGCAGCCTCAACTTCTTCGACAGCAACGGATAACCGGCCCGCTTTAAACTCAGCAAAGGAGCATGGCTGGGAAGATGGAGGGATCTTTAAGAATTCCCGAATTCGATCATCATCAAGCTCAACAACAGTCCCACGCACCTTAGGATATAACTGATCATTAAACTGCCGCTCGACGCAGTACTCTTGCACAATTTGCCTATTATATGAAACTTTCTGACCAATAAGCTCAGAGTAATGCATGGCCTGAAACGTCTTCCAGAATTTGAGCTCTAAGTTAGGCGGGAAGAAACGCTCAAGCACAATTTTGCGTCGTAGAACAGCCTTACGAGTGGGCTCTTTTTCGATCCTTACTTTGTCATTTTTAGAAGTTGATACCACCTTTTTACCCCGCTTGGCAAGTGGCCCTTTTGAGGAACTAGCACGATCGGTGCCGGCAGCGGTACGCTTGCGAGCCATCTAGCAAACATCACACAACGAAACAAACAAACTAGTAACAGCACACAATCAACAACAGAAACACAACACAATTTGCCATGTTCATCGCCTAAAAAATAAAATAGGTCCCCAAAATGAGAAGGAAGAGTGGAAATTGGAAGTGGATGAAGGAAAATGAGGGAATGGGAGCAAAAGAGTGAGTTCATCGCCGTTGGTTCGCCGGATTATAACTCAACGGCGGACCAGCGGCGGCGAACTGAACAGGGGAGCAAAAAACAGCGAACACGAGATGTTTTTAGGGACCAAAACAACACTAAACTAACCTAAACTAACATTAATCATCACTAATCAGCCCAGCAACAAAAATTTCAGCAACAATGTAACAAAACCCTAACCTAAAATCTGAAAAATTGAAAGAAAACGAAGAGAAAGAGAGCAACTGCGAAACTGACCGTGAAGAAGGAAGAGGAAGAAAGAACGACGGCGGCGAGGAGGACTGACGACGACGACAACACCAGAGACAAAGGAGACGACGCCGGAAAACAAGAGGAAAACGGCGACGGGAAGCACGAACGACGGCGGCGCGACGAGCAACACAGACGACGGCGGCGCGACAGCAGCGGCGGGAGGGAAGAAGAAATTTACAAAGTGAGGAAGAAAAAGGAGAGAGAGTGTCGAGGGATTGAGGGACGCACAGTGAGGAAGAAAAAGAGAGAGGGTTGACGAGGGATTGAACATAACGCACAGCTCAAGAGTGACTTAATTTTAAATTTTTTTTTTAAAAAAAAAATAAGGGGAAGTCGCTGGTCTGCTGGCACATAGGGTGCCGGCCTTCCAACGGCCTAAAAGACAGATTCAAAGGCTTTTGGGTCGCTAGCTTTGTACACAACGGCTTTCCAAAGGCTTTACACACTGGAACAAGGCCTTTGGTTAGCCGTTACGAAGGGTGGCGGCTTCCCAAAGGCTTAAACATAAAAACACTAAAAACACAAACAAACTTCAGGGCACTCAAAAAACTAGCTTAACCCTTGAATTTAAAGGGCCTACTCGTGCTAGTTCCTCAAAAGGGCCACTTGCCAAGCGGGGTAAAAAGGTGGTATCAACTTCTAAAAATGACAAAGTAAGGATCGAAAAAGAGCCCACTCGTAAGGCTGTTCTACAACGCAAAATTGTGCCTGAGCGTTTCTTCCCGCCTAACTTAGAGCTCAAATTCTGGAAGACGTGTCAGGCCATGCATTACTCTGAGCTTATTGGTCAGAAAATTTCATATAATAGGCAAATTGTGCAAGAGTACTGCATCGAGCGGCAGTTTAATGATCAGTTATATCCTAAGGTGCGTGGGACTGTTGTTGAGCTTGATGATGATCGAATTCGGGAATTCTTAAAGATCCCTCCATCTTCCCAACCATGCTCCTTTGCTGAGTTTAGAGCGGGCCGGTTATCCGTTGTTGTCGAAGAAGTTGAGGCTGCCATATGTGTTCCTCACGCCATAATCATATGGGATAATACTAAAAGGCACAAAACTCTTTCTCGTGGATTTTTGTCTCTTGAAGGTCGTTGCTGGATGCATTTCGTGTTTGGCAACCTCATCCCTAACTCCCACATGAGTGAGATACGATGGGAGATAGCTGTTTTAATGACACTTTTGGCTAATGGGAAGTATGTTGACATTGCCTCTATCATTTCTGACCAGCTCACTAAGGTTTCCCAAGCGCCAAAAGCTAAACTGTCATCCATCTTCTTCCCGCACCTCATCTCGGCCTATTGTTTGAAAAATGGGGTTACTTCCGCGCCCGGTGATGATTACATTCAGCCAATTGTCCCTATTGACTATCACCGTTTGGGCGTTGGAATTGGAGAGGATGTGGTTGATGAACCTGTAGCTGGTGGGGTGGGTGACAGTCTTCTTATCATCCGTGCTGAGCTTGCTAAAGTGAGGGAAGACAATATTGTTCTCCGAGAGCTTGTTATGGCCATCTGTGACCATCTTAAAATCCTTATTGCCCCTGCTGATGCTCACCCTTGAGCCTTCTAGTGTTTTATGTTTTGTTGTATTTAGTCTTGGTTTTACTTTTGTTGTTTTTTTTAATTGGTGTAATTTTTGTTGTCTTCTCTTTGCAGGTTGGCTTTGTTTTAGTTTGTAGTTTTTGGGTACTTGTTTTTTACTCAGCCTTACTTTACTGCTTAACTCTTTTATCTATATATATTTCACTTTTCTCTTTGTTGTTTTGGCTGCTTCTGTGGTTATTTCTCTTTCGGTTGTTGTGTTTTGCTCTGTCTTCTTGCCTTGAGGACAATGCAATTTCTTAAGTGTGGGGGAGTGATATCATTTGTGTGGATTCATTATTTCTCCGCAGGTTTGGCCTTTCAGGTTCATTTTAAATTTTTCTTGGTTTCTTTTTCAGCATTTTCAGTGTATTCCTCCATATTCTATATCTGTTTCACTGATTATTGCTGCCCGTTGATGGATATTCATTCTGAGTTGCATTTCTGGATGAGTTTTCTATTTTTATGATCTTCTGTAGCATCCTTGCAACCATGTTTTTCAAATGCATCCATCATTGTTTTCATAGGCAGATGAGCCCGCATTTCTATCTTTTCTTCTGGTTTAGCTAGCAGGATAGAATGTATGTATGCATTAGAGCTATTTGGTCCTTATCTATTCATGACTTGTTTGTAGTTTGTTTAAATGTTTCTTGTTGTTCATTTTGCAACTTGAGTAGACTTTTATGCTTAGCATCTCATTTTATCCTCTTTTGATCAAATTGAGCGATTATTCTCCCTTGATTTTCCCTGTTGGAAGTTACTTGAGCCTGAATTCTTTCATTTGTATGAGTGCATTCTAGTCCATTAACTTGGCTTCTCTAGAACTTGTTCTGATTCTTAGTCAAAGCTTCATATGCATTGGTATTTTTGATATGATAGAGGCATTCATTTCTCACCTTCTGTCCCATACACAAACTCCTTTTATCATTCTCCTTTGCTTACCCATTTTGAGCCTTATTTTCTAAGCTTTCTAGTACTGGTTTTTGAATTCTCAATTTAGCATTTTGTTCGTCTAGCACTCTTCTTTTTGCTTCTCTCTTCTTGGGTTCGAATTGTCAAGTTTTGAAAAAAAAAAAAAGAGAAAAATAATATAGTGTTAAAAGAAAAGAATTATATATGTAGAAAAAAAAAAGAGAGAAGTGCCTTGTAAGCTTCAAAGTAAAAGAATGAGTTGATTTGTAAGAAGCTAAGGCAAGTATATGGCTAGCCAAATAAAGAGTCAAAGACTCAAGTTTAAAAAAAAAAGAAAAAAAAAAAAGAAAGCTTGGGCAATTCTTGGTTGGTTTGAGGATTGAAGTTTGTTCTAAGAGTGTATGTTTTTTTTTTTTTTATGCTAAGTTGTGGAATTCATTAACTAGTGATTATTAGCTTAGGTCTTCCTTCATACATTGTTACCTTCACTATTCTTTCTTCCACTTTAGCCTTTTCCATCATTACAACCTATTAAAGACCTCTTGATCTTTTGTGTCATTGCATTCATAGTGGAGATTTTAGAATCATTACAAGCTTATGGTAGTTTGCCTTGTTGATTGGATTTGAGTGATATGTCCCTTCTTGGTGAGTTGAGAGATACACTTGAGTATTTGATCAATTGAGGATCTCTTGAATTGCTTTGCATAGCTCCTCTTCTCCAGTTGTCTCTTTGATCATGAGAGCATTTGATGAGCTATGACATTTCATGAATGTGGTATGGTTTCATTTAGCCCTCCTGCATCCTTATCTTTCTATTTTTTCTACTAGCTTTGCCCAGGAGTGCAAAGGTTTAAGTGTGGGGGAATTTGATCTGTCCATATTCTATCATGCATTTTAGTGACATTTAGGGGCATTTTATATACATTTGGGAGCTAATTGCATGCCTTTATAACCTTTTATGATAGAATATGATGCTTTGAGGTTTAGTGCTTATTAGGACTAATTTGTGATAGATTTTGTGATTTTTATCGTGTTTAATTCTTTCATTTGTTGTATCACTCTAATCTTGAGGAATCACTTAATCTTTAATGTTTTTGGAAGGTTTAAATGAAGCCTTAAGCTTGGGAAACCTCAAAGAAGAGCCAAGGATGCAAGGAAAGGAGCCAAGGACCAATTCAACAATGTTTTTAGCTACTCAGCAGAGTAGGCCGTTGGAAAGCTTCCACCTTCATAACGGCGGACCAACGGCCTTCGACGCAGAAAATTTTAGAATTTAAAGCCCAAGCCCATTTCTCCAAGATCCAACCCGGCCCACTTCAGAAGGATCCGAAATTTAACTGAAGATCAGAGTCTTTAGGGTTTCTTACCATTTTGAGCACATTCCCAACGTCCATCACCATCTTCCTCTCTTCTCTTTACCATTTTCATCACTTTCAAGCTTCTTCTTGGTGGCTATGGCTATTTGGCTTGGGTTTGGGCTTGGTGGAGCTCATTTCTTCACCATGAGTAGCTGAATCTTCATGCCCAAAGGATAATCAAGGGAGGCTAGAGCTTTGTTCTTCATTGGAGGGAGTTTTCTTACATTTTTCTTAATTATTTCTAGGTTTCTTCTCTCTATGGTTTAGGAGATGAACTTTGATGTAATTATGAATGCTTGACTTTGTATTGAGGGTTAAGAACAATATTTCCATTCACACTTGATTGTAATTACTTGAGTTGAGTTTGATTCTTGTTGATTATTATTAGTGTGTGATTATCTCTAAACAATGGGTGCAATTGTAGAGTTGAGTAACTCTCAATCTAAGTTCATCATCAATGAAATGAGATTTTTTGTTAAATTGTGGAATTGTCTTGGTTGAGATAGCTTCATGATTGAGTCAAGAGTCTAAGTCTCTTGGTTAGGGACTATCTTAGGATGAGCTTTTGTAGGGTATCTCTCATATCATTTTGAAGTGATGATGGTCAAACTTGATTATTCCAATGGGTGTTTTCTCATAGTTGTTTAACTTGTTTATCTCTTGTTATCATTTTATCATTAGATTTCTTTTTAGTCCTTATAAACAAAAACCACAAAAGATTTATTGCTTTGTTTCAATCTTGTTTTAGTTCATTAGATAAACTTTCAAAGACATTTACATTGTTTTTATCTAGTTAGCAAGAGTTTAGCATTATTTTCCTTTAAACCATTCAAGAAAGTTCCTCAAGAGAAACGACCCGGATTGCGCCACTTTAGTGCATAAATTCGGTTATTTGGCCGTCTTACGACGGGCGAGGTCAAATTTGCCCAAGACCCCTCATAGCCAAATAATCAATTAAGATTATCAAATACATGTTTAGGGACTCAAACCAAACATCATAATTAGTCCCAACAAAAGTTTTCACCACAGAAAGTTGCTTAAAACGAAAAGCTGATATGGCCACTAACAAATGGGAAACAATAATCATGTCTCAAAACATAATTATAACACAAAGTTTCCTTCACAAAATCAGCTTATGCAACCTAACGAAAGTTGCTAAAACCAGAAGCTGATTTGGCCATCAACAAATGGAAAATATTAATTATGTTTCAACAACATAATTACAACACAAGATTTCCCTCACAGAATCAGCTTATACAACTTTATGAAAGTTGCTAAAACCAGAAGCTGATTTGGCCATCAACAAATGGGAAATATTAATTATGTTTCAACAACATAATTACAATACAAGATTTCCCTCACAGAATCAGCTTATATAACTTTATGAAAGTTGCTAAAACCAGAAGCTGATTTGGCCATTAACAAATGGGAAATATTAATTATGTCTCAACAACATAATTATAACACAAGATTTCCCTCACAGAATCAGCTTATGCAACCTGATGAAAGTTGCTAAAACCAGAAGCTGATTTTGGCCATTAACAAATGGGAAATATTAATTATGTCTCACAACATAATTATCACACAAGATTTCCCTCACAGAATCAGCTTATGCAACTTTATGAAGGTTGCTAAAACTAGAAGCTGATTTAGCCATTAGCAAATGGGAAATATTAATTATGTCTCAACAACATAATTATAACACAAGATTTCCCTCACAGAATCAGCTTATGCAACCTTATGAAAGTTGCTAAAACCAGAAGCTGATTTGGCCATTAACAAATGGGAAATATTAATTATGTTTCAACAACATAATTATAACACAAGATTTCCCTCACAGAATCAGCTTATACAACTTTATGAAAGTTGCTAAAACCAGAAGCTGATTTGGCCATTAACAAATGGGAAATATTAATTATGTTTCAACAACATAATTATAACACAAGATTTCCCTCACAGAATCAGCTTATACAACTTTATGAAAGTTGCTAAAACCAGAAGCTGATTTGGCCATTAACAAATGGGAAATATTAATTATGTTTCAACAACATAATTATAACACAAGATTTCCCTCACAGAATCAGCTTATACAACTTTATGAAAGTTGCTAAAACCAGAAGCTGATTTGGCCATTAACAAATGGGAAATATTAATTATGTTTCAACAACATAATTATAACACAAGATTTCCCTCACAGAATCAGCTTATACAACTTTATGAAAGTTGCTAAAACCAGAAGCTGATTTGGCCATCAACAAATGGGAAATATTAATTATGTCTCAAAACATAATTATAACACCAGATTTCCCTAACAAAATCAGCTTATGCAACTTTATAAAAAATGTGAAAACACATGTATATCAAAACTTGCAGAACAAAGAGGGGATCAACACAAAATGAATCCATCGTCTCCATATCGATAGGATACAACAGACTCTGGAAACATTATAAACAAAACGCAATGCTGACAAGATACGAATGAGCATGCACCACAAATTGCATATTAACCATGTTCTACCGATAGGGTAAATCCACAATTAACATACAAATAGTCTGAGATTTAACAATCTTCTCTCTCACAAACAGGAATTTTATGTCAAATTTTATAAACCACAAATCTTGTAATTTGAGAGAAGCTTAAAACAAATCAAGTATCGCAACAGATGGTCAGAGGAATAAAAATTAACCAAATGCATGTCAAATATTCGAATCCTCAACCATATAATCCAATAAATGGATTAACAAAAGCGATACATATTTGAAGTGGCTGTAGGTGTCTGTCCGACCCTTCAAAACAAAACAGCCCTTCCACACATAACAAACATGCAACTTGAAGTAGACGAAACGATCTACTTAACTAATCTAATCTGGATCCGAGTAAAACTTTTCGATCGGATCAGATCTGAAAAGGCCAACAAAAGATTTACAGTACTTTATAAGTACCTAATGACATGTTAATAGCTTTCCAATAATCCCTAACAAAATTGCTCAAGTATGTCCCAGGTACACTTATACGAAAGGTTACAACTTGAATAGTGTACACTTGAGCAAAGCAGCGGAAGTCTAAAGGGATTCACACAAGATTGGAAAGCATATCAACAAAAACACAAGAGTGCAATTCAGATTTCTTAAGCACTCACATAAATATAGGTCCCAAGAGATAAACCAAAACACCGCAAGACTTAACAAGGTGAAACTAATGGGCAATTCATAAAAAAAGATTTCACCTAAGTCATTCCCACAAAGCGGTTATTAAAAAACAAATGTTCTATCTCAATCGAGAGACCTATATAAAATATTTTGTCCAAAACAAATATCTCAAATGCCCATAAATAACAATCAAATGAAGTAGAGATATTGAGACAAAATAAACAAAATCAATTGCTTAATCAGTAATTTCAAATATTAGTTAATTAATTAATGCTAATCCATACAAATATTGTAATCTCTCCCACTTGGATAGCATTAATTAATTATCAAATTGGTCCACAAAACTGAACTAAGCAATTAATTATCTAAAAAACAGATTGCATTAACAAATGTCACACCGATAGGGTATGTCCATTGTCAATACAATTTTCAGCCCACAAAACAAAACAACCTTGTAACTGGACCCACGATAGGTGAGCACTCAATCACAAGTTGTCAACAATCCCAAAATAATTTCCATAACCAAACATTTCAAAATTTTGGCCAAAAGGGGCTCAAAATTAATTTTGGGCACAAAACCATAACTAAAGTGCATATTATCGGGTCAAAAATATTTGACATACCAAACCACAATATTAGGGAGAGTGGCAAACATATATGGTCAAAAACAATACACAAAATATGCACCAAAATTGAACACAAGATTCCGAGAATACATGCCCAAAAACTCGGAATTTAAAAACATGAAAATTATATACTAAATATTTTGATGCCCCAAAAAAATACTAGGAAAAAAAATATTTTCCAAAGGGAAATCAAATATTGAGAGGCAAATATCAAAAAAAAGATCTAAATTGGACATTAAAACAAATATGGGCCAAAACTTGCAAATTAATCAAAATTAATTGCAATATACAAACCATAATTCTTTAAATAAAATAAAGGACCAAATAGTCACCAATTAATCAATCATCTGCTTTGCATCTCATGGCCCAAGTCCAAAAAAATAAAAGAAATGGCGTGACCCATTGCTGAAGTTAATTTTTTTTTTTAATAATAAACAGGACCAAAACGCAAAATTAGCAAAACTGTGGGGACCAAAAACACAAATTGCACAAAACAAGGAAGCCAAACAGAGTTCTTCTTCTTCCTCCGCGTGGGTCACTGTTCATCCGCCAAAAACCACCATTTTTGCACAAATTTGAGCTCGGTTTGCATAGATTTTACATGGGTTTTGATGGTTTTATGACTTAAATTCATTTTCATGAATCTATTTCAAAAGATCAAGCTCAAAAACGCCCCAAAATTGATGAAAATCAAACCCGATGAACCCTGACTTAGGCCAATTCGTAATTCACCAAATCGAGCTTATTTCACAAAATTTTCAGATGCAAAATGATCCTTGGGGGCCGAAAAACAAAACCCAGAAACTCATTTGTCACAACGAACTCCATCAAAGCCGGATCGTAGTCTTAAAAAACCGAAAAAGCAAGACGAAATGGGTTTTCGATTTTCAGCTCAAACAAACTCCAATCCAGCAAATATGACATGTTATGTGTTCATAATAACAATAAGAACAAAGTCCTAAAATTGATTTTCGAAAACAAGCAAGAATCAACAGATTCAAGGACCAAATTGCACAAAATCGAAAATCATGATATGAACACAGCAAGCAACATGTTTCACAAATTCAACTCCAGAAAACATCAAGATCAAGAACCAAATGGCTCTGATACCAATTGCCGGAAATAAATCCGAGTGTGGGAGACGAAATCACTGACCTGGAGTTGAAATTGATATTGAGCTAAGGTCTTCAAGCCACAATCCCAAGAGTGAAACAAGATGGAGTTGTCAAAAGGAGGGACCAAATTGTGCAAAATGTTAGGTCCTCAAGTTGTGAAACAACTTTGGTATATATATATATATACCAAATATTCACTAATTAGTCAATTAGTGAATATTACGAAATGGTCCTTAACCATGATTACAAAACAGTCCTTTTAACAAACAAACTACATATGTGCATTAGTAATTTAATGGGATAATTACTAATACTCTTCGGACGTGGCTTGGGGTACTTAGCCCGGTCCCGGAAGGCTTATGGATAATCCAACCCATCACGAATTAACACAAGTAATATGAACCCTAATATGAACCCAATTTATTCTTATTCAAACTTACGATAAATTAATTACTTAATCAGTAAACACAAATATTAATCCACACAAAAAAAAATCCAACACAACAATCCCAACATAATCAGAGAAACCAAACGAGAACAAACCTCAAAAGATGGAAAAAACTCATTTAAATTGCCGCTTGAAAGCAAAATCGGACTCCTCCGTATCACACCGGCTGAGGAGAATCTTCGAACTGCCCATTCCATGACCACTACCTTCCACAAAGCATCACTATCTTCTGTCAACTCCATTCCAACAATGAACACTACACAAAATCTGCCGGAAACAGAGACGTACACTAAAACCAGATACTGCACAGTACACGGTAACCAGCACCACCACGCAGCGTCGTCCGTCTTACGGTCCGCCAGTAAAACTTCAGAACAATACACACGCGCCGCCGTTGTCTGTTTAACGGTTCGTCCAGTGGAGACCTTCGCCAAGAACCCATTTCCGACCGATCCACCCACAGCACAAGCAGATCTACGAACTCCATCTTTCTCCGATCTACACGAAGTACACTTTCCGGCGACATCCGTCTTACGGTCGGCCACCGTCGTCTGTTGTTGTTTCTCAGTCAGAGACCACGATCCACCCACACCACAAGTAGATCTATACCATCGATGCTCAAATTTACGAACCCCATCTTCCGCCGCTTTACACGACGCGCACGCGCTGGCAACGTCTGTTTTACGGTCCGCCTCTGTCGTTTTCTCCTTCACGACTTCATCCCTCCTCTTATTGAACCTTTTCACTGCATCTTTACATTTACCTTCTGAGTTCTGACATTAATAATTAATAATTAATAATCAATAATAATACTATAATAGATTATATATTCATTTTCATCCTCAAATTATATAGGGAAAATTTATAAAAAAATAAATAGCTTTTGTGATGCGATTTGGTCATAAAGTTAATTTTTTTTTTTTTATATTTTGATTCTCAAATTTACGAACCCCATCTTCCGCCGCTTTACACGACGCGCACGCGCCGGCAACGTCTGTTATACGGTCCGCCGCCGTCGTCTGTCGTTTTCTCCTTCGCGACTTCATCCCTCCTCTTATTGAACCTTTTCACTGCATCTTAACATTTACCTTGAGTTCTGACATTAATAATTAATAATTAATAATAATACTATAATAGATCATATATTCATTTTCAGGTTTTTTTATACCAATAATACAAAAAAATTTATTATTTATTAATAAACGTTTTTTTTTTCTTAATTCCCGTAAAGGGATACGCACCGGCTCAACGCACATTCAGTCTCAACAGCCAATCAGCCGATGCCACGTGGCACTGGCTGAATTTTTTTTTTGAAAAAATAACTCTGAAATCGAGTCACTGTGACTCGATTTCAGACTGACACCGTGTCAGTCTGGTCGAGTCACAGGACTCAAGATTCAAATTTTAAAAAATTTGTCAAATTTTTTAAATAGGTCGTTGGGTTCGGCCTATTTTAAATAGGGGAGAGGGAAAAAAGAGAAAGAGATTTAGGGTTTGAGAAGAGAAAGGGAGAGGCGAAGAGAAAGAGAGAAAGGGAAGGCAGCGCAAGGTTGGGAGAAAGAGAGATTTGAGAGTGTGAGTGTAGGGAAGGCAGCCAGAGAAGAGAGTGAGAGTGTGATATTGTTGTGTGTGTGAGTGTTTGAGTGTTTGAGTGTTGTGAGTGTGTGTTTGAGAGTGAAAGAGAGATAGGAAAGAAGGAAGAAGAAGGAGAAGGAAGAAGAAGGTATGTGAGTATATGTATATATATATATATTTTAATTAAATTTATTTTTTGAATTTAGTTTAATCTTTTGTTATTTTTGCTGTTAGTAAATATTTAGAAATTAAAATGATTAATTTTTTTTTATGTTTATTAATTTTTTGGGAGAAGAAGAAGGAAGAAGAAGAAGGAGGAGGAAGAAGAAGAAGAAGAAGAAGATAGGTGAGTAATTTTTTTTTTAATTAAATTTATTTTCGAATTTAATTTAATTTTTTATTATTTTTTGTGTTAATAAATATTTAGAAATTTGTTTGATATAATTTTATTTTGTTAGTTAATGTCAATGATTTTTGTTGATATTTAGGTGAGTAATTTTTTTTTATTAAATTTATTTTTCAATTTTTATTTTGTTAGTTAATGTCAATGATTTTTGTTGATATTTGTTTGATATAATTTTGTTAGATTATATAATTTTTGTAATTTTTTTTTATATATTGTTGGTTAATTTTTTATTAGATAATATTTGTAAATGTTTTAGATGATTTAGTTAGTTTAGATATTAGAATATTAGATATTTTTTAAAATAATATTGTTAGTGACAAAGGTGTTAGAAATTTTTTTGCAATAATCTTAATGATTTTTGTTGATATTTGTTGATATTTTGTTAGTTAATGTTAATGATTTTTGTTGGTATTTTGTTTGATATACTTTTGTTAGATTATGTAATTTTCTTTAGATATTGTTGGTTTATTTTTTATTAGATAATATTTTAGATAAATTTGAGATAATATTGTTAGAGATAAACTTGTAAGATATTTGTTTAAAATATTAGACAATGGTTAAAATAATAAAATTGTTAGATAAAATATTAAATAAAATTTGTTAAAATTTAGATAATTTATTATTAGGAAAAAACATGACTATTTTTATAGAAAAAATAATTTAAGTGGTTGGTTAATAAGGAAAATAATATGTTGGTTAATTAATTTATGTGTTGTAAGTAAATAATATTGTTAGAGATATAATTGTTATATAATGTTATATAATTATGTAAGTAGTTGGTTAAAATATTAGGTAATGTTAGATAAAATATTTATTTGTAAGAAAAAAAATGTTAGATAAAATTTAGATAATGTTGTAAATAATATCGTTAGATAATGTTATATAATTATTTAGGTAGTTAGTTAACTTTCAAAATAGTATGTTAGAAAATTTATTATTAACACAATATTGTTTGAGATATAATTCCATGTTAGACGATAATTTTATTTAAATTGTATTTATTAGAGAAAAATGTCAACGAGGGTCAGATGCTTGGTATATAGTCATGGATCAATCTCTTCGTAGTCTACTGGGAGCAACGTCACGATAGGGTCTTCCGAGGGGATCAGCCGGCGAGGCCATTGACCAGAAATTCTGAATACTGGCAATGGTACAGACGCATCACACGACGGTGGATGGACCCCACTAGTGGATCAGGCGTTTATGCGGTAAATAAATCATAATCAATTTATTATGTTCATTTCTTTTAAATACCATTGTCGTATATTCATTTTGTTTATGCCTTGATACAGGTTGATGGACTGGACGAGTTAGAAGAAATGGCTCGCAATGCTGACAACTATCCCGACTTCAGTCATCGAGTCAATGCCATCTGCAAAGATCTGAAGGGGGCATTAGGTGAGCAGCATGCCCACATGCTGGAGGAGCATGTCTATGCACCCCTCAAACCACAGGTTCAGCCGGCAGAACTCGTTCCGTCTCAGCCACCGCCGAAGAAAAAAAAGTGGCGGCTCGGGTTTCTTTCCGCAAGACGCCTGAAAAAAAAATATTTTCAATCAGCAGCCGCCACTAGCTAATTCGCAACCACCGAGGCACCAGCAGCCACCGAGACACTCCTTCTGTCAGCCATCCAATGCACCTCAGGAGCCAGAGGAGTCATCTCGGCATTCCTTTTCAAGTTATGCTGGTCCTTCGTCGCTTCACATGCCTGGTCCATCGATACACGTGCCTACTCCCGGTCCAACGACGCACGTGTCTACTCCTGCTCCATCGACACACGTGCCTACTCCTGCTCCATCGACACACGTACCTACTCATTCGACATCCCATATGCCTGGTCCTTCATCATCCCACCTGCTTGGACCTTCGACACCGATGACACCGATGCATGGTATGCAGCAGGCATCAATGTTTGATATGCAGCAGGCATCGATGTTTGATATGCAGCAGACATCGACGTTTGATATGCAGCAGACATCGATGTTTGGTATGCCAGATTCGTCACAGGGGTTTTTTTACCCCGCCCCCATATTCTTTGATGATGACGAGTCCTACTTTTCAGCCAGGCCCTACTATTCAGCCGGGCTTCATGAGAGAGTTTATTATGAACACTCCTCTACGCATCGGTGATGCTCATGTTGACAGACAGGTGCAGCCCTTTCCACTGCCACAGTCCCTATCAGGAGAGGCAGATGACAGACATCAAGGTGATCAGGGAGGTCACAGTGGTAAAGGCAAGGCTGTAGCAAAAAAACGTCAACCGAAGAGTAAAACTTGATACATATGCCAGATTCGTCACAGGGGTTTTTTTACCCCGCCCCCATATTCTTTGATGATGACGAGTCCTACTTTTCAGCCAGGCCCTACTATTCAGCCAGGTCCTACTTTTCAGCCAGGCAAAAGACATCGACGTTTGATATGCAGCAGACATCGATGTTTGGTATGCCAGATTCGTCACAGGGGTTTTTTTTACCCCGCCCCCATATTCTTTGATGATGACGAGTCCTACTTTTCAGCCAGGCCCTACTATTCAGCCGGGCTTCGTGAGAGAGTTTATTATGAACACTCCTCTACGCATCGGTGATGCTCATGTTGACAGACAGGTGCAGCCCTTTCCACTGCCACAGTCCCTATCAGGAGAGGCAGATGACAGACATCAAGGTGATCAGGGAGGTCACAGTGGTAAAGGCAAGGCTGTAGCAAAAAAACGTCAACCGAAGAGTAAAACTTGATACATATGCCCGGAGTGGCATTGGCCAGAGGGTGGGCAGAGGGTGGTGCAGGGGTCTTGCTCGGAGCATGGGCCGTCGCAGTGGCAGCAGCAGGAGGATAACGACGACGAAGATGATTAAATTTC
>QANZ01023672.1:2171-28223 GCA_003254925.1 Chamaecrista fasciculata
TACTTCCAATCTGATTAACATTATTCTAATCTTGGTTTTTAAGTAAACTAATCTTAAATTTATAGGAGAAAAATAAAATAGAAAAATGGGATTCTAAATTGATTTTAAATAAATCATTAAAAATTGTCTAACTCTAAATTAATTTCAATTTGACTAATTGATTACAATTTGTAGTTCCAATATAAAGCACCAATACTGAGACCATTTAAGGTTAGCATTATATCTTTGTTCTAATTTCTTTTTTTAAATTGTCAATAAATATTAAGGTGTAGATTTTGAACTGGTTGTCAGATGCTTAAAGATATAATTGTTTTTAGTTAATTTCAATTTCATTAAAACATGCCGATTTGATATTCCAATATAAAAGAATGGAAAATCAAATCCATCATTATGATTGAACAATTACAGGGATTTTTTATAAAGAAATTCAAAGCACATATAATTAACTTCCATCTAATTATAGACTTTGCTTCTCTTGTTGACACATATATAATGGAAATTCAAAGCACCATTAGTGAGTAATTTCAAGGTTGGCATTATATCATTACGAAATATAGTTTGAACTGATTGTTAGATACTTGAAGATATAATTGTTTGTAGTTGAAAAAACAATTGATATAATTATCATATGCTTATAGAGAGTATGAAGTACATTCTTATAGTCAAGGACAGAGAAAAATATAGGGCAAAAATATGCGAAATAGTAAACAATCAGTATCTATTTAAATCAAAGTAAAAGAAGGTATTTTTTTTCTGGAAATACCGATCCATACATTTAGAACAGAAATATAAATACATAGAATTTAAAACTCCAGGTGTATTCTTCAAGTGAACACTACAATATCTTCAACTTTCTAGATGACTTTAGATTTGTAGATTCCAAAACTTGAGAAGATAATTCTGCCCAAACTTGACCATACAGAAATTTAGAGGTTGTTATAGATTTTTTAGAAGCTTTCTGCAACAAAAATTTAAAAACAAAAGTGAATAAAAAAATGATTCTGATATCACAAAAACAAAATGAATAAAATTATAAGATGTATGTAAAGAAGATGTATGAATATAAGATTATAAAGAAGCATTAATTGAGGAGGCGAATAAAATTATAAGATTTATGTAAAGAAGATGTATTCATGGTTATGTCAAAAATTATACGATGTATGAATAAAAATATAGAGGAGGCGAAAACTTACCTTTCTTGACCTGCAAAAAATGCAGATTATAAAGAAGCAGCAAGAGATTTGGTTAGTGGAGAGGAAAAACATGTATGAATTAAATAAGTGCTAATTAGGACATGAAGCTTTATATAGATATATGAATAATGGATATGGTAAAGAAGGTATGATTTAAATAAAAATAAAGAAGCAGAAACTGGTATAGAAAGCAGAGAAAAAATGAGACATTTCTCACCATTCAGAACATGAAGCTTTTGTGGATATATGAATAATGGAGAAGCATGCTTACTTTGTCACCAGAATGATGTCTTTATATAGTGCTAATTAGGGAGAGAGAAAGGGTAGATAGATAACAAAAGAAAGATGACTATTGGTTGTTTGGGTGGCTATAAGGAGAGAGAAGCTCAATAAATTCGAAATCAAGTTGTTTACAAAAAAAAAATCTGCTTAATAGGGAGAGAGAAAGTGGAATGGAAAGTGGTTGAACATAAATATGTTCAGCAAAAACCAAAAAAAAAAACTCCTATATGGCAAAGCAAAAAAAAAAATGGCCTCAATAGGGAGAGAGAAAGTGGAATGAGTAGACAAAAATGAATTCTATTGGTTGGAAGATTAGGATGAGTGATATCTATTGGTTGAAGATTATAGTGGATATTAATTGAAATCATTAATTGTGGAAATGGGTGACCAAAAAAAAAATTTAGAGGACAGGTGGCAGCCTCTGCTTGAAAGTTGTTCTGCTTTATAGATATATATAGATAGGGGTTGACATTGGTGTAGAAGAAGTTAATCTTCACAATGTAATGAATTCAACTTTTAATTAGGCTAAAGCGTACTTTTGGTCCATAACTTTGGCAAAGGTCTCAATTTGGTCTCATAACTATTTTTGTAGCAATTTTGATCCCATAACTTTGGCAAAGGTCTCAATTTGGTCCCATAACTTTTTTTGTTGCAACTTTGGTCCCATAACTTTTGAAAATGTCCCACCGTTGTCCCAAATTGATTTTCATCCATTTTCTATTGTTAAAGATGATCTGACATACTGAGTTGAATGATGACATGACAAATATAAGTGAAGTGGATTTAACGGCAAATAATAGATGGAAATCAGTTTGGGACCAACGGTTAGACGTTTTCAAAAGTTTTGGGACCAAAATTGCAACAAAAAAAGTTATGGGACCAAATTGAGACTTTTGCCAAATTTATGGGACCAAAAGTACTTTTTAACCTTTAATTTATATTGAGAAAGATATTCATTTTAGTGTTCAATAGTGTCTCGAACATAATTGTATCTAATAGAAGATATTTGTAGGGAAGAAAAAATAATTAAGGTTAAACCTTATTAATCAATGGGATGACAAAATGGCTAATTTGATGTGAAGTTGATAATCTAGGAGACTAATTATTTTTTTTTTAATATATTTGGGTTATTATGGAACAAGAAAATGGCAGGATTGTTATTATTTTCTGAGTATACCTACTAATTTTTTCTTTTGAGATTGTTTTATATATTTTATTATAAAGTATGCATATTGACACGAACAAACTGATACGTTAAATTCTTAAAGTTATATGATACGATACGATATATATTTATATATATAAATAATTAAAAATTCATAAATTTTAATAAAAACTTTAGAAATTATAATATATATATTTATAATATATGTCATATGTGTTATTATTTTATATTGTTAATTATGTTAAAGTCATAAAAATTGATTTTATATTTTGAAACTTATAAATATGTGTCGTACGAGTGTCGTACGAGTGTCGAACATAAACACATGTTTAACACAGTAATACGCCTTTAAAATGAAATGTTCAAATATATATATATATATATATATATATATATTTTGTCATCTTTATAGTATCTAGCTTAATTTCTTCTCTTTTTCTTAGGTAAGGACACTCTTATCAATTAACTCATTTATTTAAGGCATTTTAAAGAGCTAGCCTTCTATCTTTGAAAGGAGGAAATTCAAGATGGATCCATTTCAACCTTTGATATTATAAGTTGCCTTTTCCCTTTTTATCTAATTAAGATTTAAATTTAATTTACATATTGTTGCTTGGAATGATGGTTTGGAAATTAAAAGTGTCGATTATCAAAATACTCATATTCATTGAGTATTTTGAAATTTTATTTTACATATCTGAGTCTATATTTGAATTTAATATTAACAAGTTGAACGGTATATTTATTTATGTATATAAAAATATAATATTTTAATGTCCTATTCATTAATCATGATCACCCATAGTGTCCCTACACCAGTAGTACACCCTAGTGTGGTGAAGTGGAATTTATGTAGTGGTTTGAAGATTTTAATTAGAAATTGTTTATTTAATGAGTTAAACTTAATAGTTAATACTGCTGAGTCTCCATGATAGTTTGAAATCTCTCTAAGTTATTCTGGTCAGACAATTCGATAAAGAATTAAGGCAAAATTGCATTTACCCATCTGAAACTATGTGTTCAATTGCAATGTCTCCCCTAATTTATGAAAAATAACAATTAACCCCCTAATCTATTAATTTCTTAGGAATGTCCCCTCCAACAGTTAGTAACACCGTTAATTTTTTATTTTTTAAGTCTCATGTGAATTGTACATGTTATATAAAATTATGTCACTTGACCATTTTATGAAGTATTTATGCAACTTACAAGGAGTTCAAAATAAAAAAGTTAACGGTATTACTAACGGTTCAAGGACATTGTTAAGAAATTAATAGATTGGAGGGTTAATTGTTATTTTTCATAAATACATTGCAATTGAACACATAGTTCAAGATGGGTAATGCAATTTTCCCAAGAATTAAAGTTTTTAATTTTAATATTAAATGTTAAATATTTATATTTATATAACTTGAGAAAAAACACCAAACACAAATCGTAGTGTATAATATATATATATATATATATATAAATATAAACTCTACATGATATTGTCCTTTATAGCCATAGCCATTTGAAGGTAAAGTGTTTGATTGATGAAAATGTTAAGAATTCCACATTCTATGGGAAGCGTAAATTACCAGCATTGTACATTACGGACATCACAAGCAACTCTCACAGACAAATCATCAAATACCATTTATTTACATGGCATTCTTCATCATTATATACTCTAAGAACTATAAAAATAACAATTAAATCAGAAACTACTTATTTTCTTTCTTTCTAAAAGTGAATTTTACATTTTAAGGAAATGTGTACTTTTGGTTCCAAATCTTTTATTACATTTTTGATTTCATATCTTTTGTTCAGATTGTAAAATTGATCTCATATTTTTACAAAAAAAAAATCACATTGAGACAAACAGTGAAATTGTTTTGCAAAGATATGAGACAAATTTACAAAAAAAAAAATATAAGACCAATTTTACACCTGACTAAAATATATGGAACTAAAAGTATAACAAAAAAATATAGGAGACCAAATTGAAACTTTGAACAAAAGATAGGTGATCAAAAGTGAATTTTGATCTATATTTTATATCATAAATGTATTAATTAATCGTTTTCAGACTAGAATGTACCAAAAAAATCTAAAATAGTATATTTAGTACAAATAAATAGAAGTATTAAAGATTTAAAGTTGACTATATGTGAATACTGAATGGTAGAAAGACCCCACTTATAAAATTAAAAAAAATAATAAATATAAAGAAATTTGAGTCACTTTCTTATAATTTGATCTTTTTCTTTTTTCTTTTTCCATCATTGCAAGTAACTTAACCAGTAAGATGTCCTCACTATAATTACAAATTACTTCTGCCAAAGTTTTTAAACAACACAAGGAATGAAGGAAAAAAACCATCCTTTTTTCCATTTATTATGAAATGACAAGATTACCAACACCATTTGTGCATTTTGTCATTTTCTCCATTTCACACTTTCAAAATTCAAATTTTGACCATATTTTCTTAATTTCTTTCAATCTCATATGAAGAAAGACTATACATTACATTCACATTTGTGTTTACACAATAATGGCAATTCAATATTTAGTCATCGATAGATGACAAATTTTAATGCAATTACAATTTATTCAATAATTATAATAGATATACTAACTGAGACTTAATATTTAAATAAAAATAAATATATATTTTTACATCAACCTTAAGTATAATGAATTCAAATCTCCACGTATATTTCAGGGTGCAGTGCAATATAATTTTAATATTTTTCACATTGTATAAAAAAAATATATTATCAAACACTCCACCCTGAAATAATGCAAAAGATCTGGATTTGATTGTCATGTCAACATAACTAAATGGATCATCTACTTCGGAGATGAAGCTGAATATTGTTGTACCAATGTTGTAAGTATGTTTGTTGGTGAAGCAAAGCAGAATGATTTGACTAAATTGTACTAAAACCCCTTGAGTTTTAAGTCGAGGGCAAAAAATACCCTTAAGTTTTAAAACTCGACAAACAAACCTCTTAAGTTTTTAACTTTGCTCACTTTGGACCCTTGAGTGTTAAAACTTGACAAATTGACTCCCTAAGTTTTCAACTTTGCTCACTTACGACCCTTGAGTTTTTTTAAAAAGTAAGGCTATTTAGGGGTCTTAAATAAGCAAAGTTGAAAACTCAGGAGATTCATTTTTCAAGTTTTAAAACTTAAGGACCTTAAGTTAGCAAAGTTAAAAACTCAGGGGGTCTGTTTATCGAGTTTTAAAACTCAAGGGTGTTTTCTGTCCCGAGCTAAAACTCAGGAGGTCGTAGCACAATTTAGCTGAATGATTTTGTTGTTGAATGAATGTTGAAGGTGGAATTGAAGACTAGACTAACAATGGCTCCATTAAAGGCCTGGATGGAGTGTGAAGATCCATGGTGCAAGTGACTGCAACCCCAAGAAGTGAACATAATGCAGGAATGAGACCCAAACCTAATCTTGTCACTGAAAAGGATAATTGCATTCCATGGAGCTGAGGTGACGAATCTGCATCAATCATTTCAAAGAGATAGTTATTATTACAGTAGGCTTGTTCAACCACCTTAACTAAATCACTCAGCAAATTCTGGAATGGAAGCCCTAACCATAAAAATGTGTTTAAGTTTCATCAAAGACTAATATATGGTAGTATCCTGCCTCGGTGTATGTTCGCAAGAATGAAACTCGAAGGAATGGACGAGGGCCCACACAAGCGGTGGATCATGTGGTTTAATTCAATGCAAAGCAAAGAACCTTACTAGGGCTTGACATGCCATGAATCCTCTTGAAATATATCATAATAGAATCTCATACTTATGATCTAAAACTAAGGTCCCAAACCTTGAAATTGGGATCATGATATTGTGCCGTTATACCGACTGAGATGAAACTTGGGGGAAGACCACACATCCTAAAAGTTGCTTATGAGATTCAAGAGCCCAAGGTCCATATATATCTCGTAGGGATTTGAGCGGTATAGGATATCTAAGTCGCACACTAAGTAGAATTAGATACTTATTGAAGTATATGAGTACATAAGTGTATCGGTTCTCTGTTCTCAACAGCTAGTTTTTGAGAGAGTTCTCAAGGTCATTTGGGTCTCACTGTAATTCTTGAAAGGGGAAAAACCAAGGCACTATTGAGCATTCCATACTTCTGAAATGGACTCGATTCAAAAATTTTGCAATTGGGTTCGAAACAAAGGCAAACTCTGCATTCATCTAAGCATCCGAGTTTCATTTGGTAGGATCTGCAGAACCTAAAAAGTCTTATCTGAATGTGCTTTGGTATAATACTAATCTGATTTATGAAAGGTTCATGAAGACAATGTACAAAACTACAAACTGCACATAACACAGTTAAAAATGGTAAAGTGCTAAGGAGACAAGAATCCAATCTCAAATTATTTTTTGGAAGGAAGATAGTCAGATAGAGCAATAAAAGATGGCTAAAATGCACAAAACACCCTGAACTTTAGTCACCATGCAAAAAGTCCCGGCAACTTTGAAAAGAGACAAAAGATCCCCCTAAATTTTGATTTTGTGCAAAGATCCCTTATGTTGAGATTTTGATTCAAAAAAGTTTTTTTCTTTTAATATAATTTTATGATTGTTGTTGCATTTTCAATTGACCTAAAATTAAAACTAATTATAATTACTGCACATAACAGAGTCAAGGGTTTTTTTCCGTCACTTTTCAAAATTTAGGGGCTTTTTGCACAGTGACTAAAGCTCATGAGTTTGTTAAAAAAAAAAAAAGACTAAAGCTCATGAGGTTTTATGCATTTTAACCATAAAAGATTAACTGCAATAAAGTAACACAAGAAAAGACAACATAGACTGTCCTCTATATCATGACTCGATAGGTCTTGATCAAGAAAAAAAGACTGCTTAGCTAACTTACTTTGATAAGACTGAAGAATGTACACCGCAATCCCGCAAGACATTTTGTCCAAGAAGCTCAGAGATCCACAAACAAATGCACAGCCATTAAGGTCCTCTCCAATGAGAACATTTTGCATGCTTACTCCAGTCACCTATCATGGAAACCAATAAAAAATATTTGTACATAAATGACTAACTTATACTAGCTTGAATCATGCTACATTGAATTTGAAAAAAAAAAAAGGCTCAAATCTAAACAGAGAGAAAAAAAACCCTAGACCTAATTAAAAATGTGTGCTTAGATATCAATCCAAAAGAGCATAGCAGGAGACGAAAAGATGAAATTTACATCCCAGCTTTATGTAGAAAGCTCATGAAGATATATTAGAGTTCTATAAATAATTTCAGGTGCTTGTGCACATAAGAACTCTCTCGTTCTCCTCCAAATTTAGTGCCAGAGTAGTTGGAGGATAAATTTGAAACTGGGTACACATCGCGACGTGCATGATCACTGGCAAATTGCAATCCTCAAGTTTTCTTTCTAATAATAGTGAAAGAGGAAACTTGACCAAAAGGAAAGAAGGAATACTATAAAGCACTCAAAACCGAGGAATATTCTTCAAAGAATTCGACAGTACATAACAGTTTCTAAATTATAGTTCTGAGAAATAGACACGTCTAAAAATGAGATGGCAATTCTTATGACTCAAATATTTTCAAGCTAGTACCTTTGTGGTAAGAAAATTTATTAAAGGCAAAAGTACTTTGGTACCCCCAAATGTTTGGGGTCATTTTCAGTTATACCCCCAATGTTTTTTTTTGTCAATTATACCCCCAACGTTTTACATTTTTGATGAATTATATACCCAATGTGGGGGTATAATTGACTCAAATGTGAAACGTTGGGGTATAATTGACATAAAAAAACATTGGGGGTATAACTGAAAATGACCCATTGACCCCAAACGTTGGGGTACCAACAATACTTTTGCCTTTATTAAAAGACTAGCAAATAGTCCGAAGAAATAAATGCTACTCCACTTAGCTTGATGGACACTAGCTAATGTAAGAGGTCCCTTTTTGAGTCAATCAGCCTAGTAATTACAGTTGATTTGCTGTTTCATTATCTGAACATCACATTATATTCACAGAAGTCAAATCTTTGGTGTTTAAAATCCAATCCTCAAACTATCAGTCTCCAGCCAACAACTAAAATAAACAGTTTTAAAACTAAACTATACACCACTCATATAACTATCTTCAAAAGTAATCAAAGAGAATAAACATCTAAACTACAAAAAATGAAAGAAAGAACTGACAAATTTTCTTTTTTCTTTTTTCAATGGTGTGAAGATACATACCATCATCAGCGCATTTGCTACACCAATAAACACTGATGCTATGTACATCGCAAAACTCATATTTCTGGGTAAAAGGAGGATCACCAGACCACAAAATATCCAAAGAATGCCTCCAGCAGAAAAATAGGCCTTAAGCCGTCGACCAGTCCATGCAATCTCCTGAAAAAAGGGAGCTAATTTAACATTGGAGGTCCGAAAAAAATTTCAATCTAAAAAAAATAATTCAAGAGTGCTTATATCATTTGGAAACCTGTAAAGTGAGAGATACTATGAAACTGCAGACATAGATGATAGCAGGAACCTAATTCCATCATCAGATAACATAATCAGACTTCAGTGTCTTAATTCAAAGTTCATATATAGAAGGTTTAAGAGACTTCAAAGAAGGTAGATTTGTTCACGTACCAAAGCTTTTGCTGATTGGGCCATTTGTAGATCATTGATAACGAAGAATGCAAGGTATGCCTGTGGAAAAGAAATGATCATGGTGTTAAAATAGACCATTCATGTATTAATATCTGTGAAGCACGAACATTTCATTTTAAGAGTGTCGTCACGTTTGACACGTGTCTGTATCCGACAGGCATACGACATGATATGACACATGTCTATGAGAATCAAAATTTAAAATCATTATTTTGCAGCTCTAATGTAATGAAAAATAGGAAAATTGACACATATGATATATTTCATGAATAGATACTGTGATTTTTTAAATTTTCATTAAGATATTTGGATATTTAATTTTCTCTTCATATTTTGTTATTTGTTATCTATTGGAATTACTATATATATATGCAGTGTCGTGTCATATAATTTCAAGAATTTAACGTGTGGATGTGTTTGTGTGCATGTCGTATCCCTTGTCAGCGGCAATATCTATACTTCATATATTAATATTGATTTTCTATAAGAATCCAAATTCAGGCATCAAGCTTCACTTTCTTCTAACGATGTTATATTCCCAATACGTTATCAACAGTTGCAGAGCCTAAATGTATACTTCCTTGATACCAAAATTTATTAATTTATTTCTTTTTTGAAAGGAGCTCTTCTCTGATTCCAAAATAACAAGCAGTTGATCAAAACTGAATGAGAAATGACAAGTACTAACCTGTGAAACATTGAGAACTAATCTTGTAAGAACATAAACAAGAGCAACCTGATAATACAAAACTCTTTTAAACCAGTAAGCCCAGGAAATCCTTGCATGAACATTTCCTTGTACCCCAACCTTCAATCTGGGAAGAAAGCAACAATGATTTATTGGTTCTGTTATTTAATAGCTATAATTGCACAAGTTACCTATGCTGAATAACAGTTTTTTTAGATGATAATATTGCATAAATTATTAAAACAACAATTATTGCTTGCTTCAGAAGAGTACATAATATTGAGGAAACTATCATTTTAGTTCCTTAACTATATGGGATTCTGTTATTTTAATCCTTCAATTTTTGAAATGATTGATTTAGTCCCTTAGAACTCACGAATCGTTGCAATTTAGTCCCTTCAAAAACTGAGTTGTATAATGATAAGAAACTCATAGGAAGACTAACTTGCAACGAGTTATGAATTTTCGAGAGATAAACCAAGCATTTCAAAAAATTGGGGACTAAAATATCAACGCCTATACAATTTAAGGACTAAAATGTTAGTTCACCGACATGAGATTTGATATATTTACATACAAGAAAATCTTACCAATGACAGTCATACTGAATCTATATGTCTACTATGATCAACACAAAAAGCCTTAAGACTAAAGGGTTAAAGAAGAGTAAGCCTACAAGCATACCTGGGTTCTTTGGTTGCAAAAAGAAATATGCCTACAAAGCAGCATCCAATGAAAATCGACAAATATGCAATCCACCTGTACTGCTCATTTGCAAGAGTAATATAACTGTTATTCTAGGAACCATCTTCATAAAATAGGTTGAAAAAATTTTACAACCATGCATACCTCATTTTCAACATCACCATATGTTTTGACGACGTTAACATTGAATACTATGAATGCAACTGCATATAGGCTGAGATTGGCAACCTTTGAAAGACAAATTAAAATATATATATATATATATATAAGTAACTCATATCAAGATGTTAATGACTACATGAAATTTAATTGCATCAGATACATGTGTTATTTTTCTAATGGAGGACTGAGAGGGTAGAGGGCGAAACGAGGAACTTCATATCAAAACAAAGATACACTTGAAACTTACCATGTTAAAAGCATTGCGACAGCTAGCTAGTACCACTCTGCTTGTTGAGTTTAGTGTGATGCAAGTGACCATGGACCTTAACCACAAAGGAAAAATAAAGGCATAAATAATTATTAAGTCTAATTGCAAGAGTGTATATGCTTTTTGTTTATAATTTTCATCTGCACAGGACATTCTTTTAAATGTACCCACTTATTAACAGCTTAGACATTAGTCCATACATCATTCAGACTTTTAGGTCCAAATTACAACCTACATGTAGAGCAGAAATAACCAAAAATCCAAGAAAATGATAGTTTGCACCCCAACCCCCCAAGAAAAAACTGCTTATCATCTTTCAAAATGAATTGTTGTTTTCAAAACAAGTTTTTCCCAATGCCTGGAATTAAAACTCTATATGAAGATAATTAAAACTTGTCACTTTTAGTTTAATTTAGGACCTAATACTAAAAATTTAACCTTCAACAGAAAAAAATAAAATGGAGTAAATTATTACATGTGTGACACCTGAGTAGCAGCCCAGCCCACATTGAAGATTGCGGCAAACACACTGTAACTCACAGTTTCAAATAATGATGAACTGGAAGCAAAGATTTTACAAGGTAGACAACCACCAAAAACAGAAGAAAACGAAACAGCAACCAACAAAGATCCTGCACCATGCCATATCTTGAAATGCCCAAATCTGTCTATCTATCAAGCAAGACATAATAACTAAGTCTCTTGAGAAATATAAGGTCACAAAAGCACAATAGAGAGCAAATAACTACTCAAAATTTATGAGAAAAACAACAACGTAGGAAGGAGAAAAGCATGATGTTAAAGCCATCATTCTCATAGTATTTCAGTTCCCCAAAAAAGAAAAAAAAAATCCTGGAAATTAAAAGCAACTAAGCAAGTATTTGATTTATGGTCAGCAAAAAGAAATATGAAAGTAATTCTTTGGATTTGATACTTGAATTCAAATAAGGAAATACTGCTTAAAAGTTTTGTTATATCAACCATTTACATTTTTATTTTCTGTGTACAGAGAAGAAGATGCAGCAGCTAAGGTAAATGTGAAGTTGGAAGGAAAAAAGTTATCTAAACCTTTGCTTAGAATAAGGGGAGAAGTGTTTAAATACCAGTTCACCAGCAAATATGGTAGTAAATGCATCAGCTACTTGACCAGAAAGCATCACAATAGCCGCACTCCTATTAAAAGGAGGGAACACGTCAAACAAAGGATTCAACAGATATTGTATACCAAGATAGAAGACAAAAACTAAATAGGTTTTCCATTTCCAAAATCATATATTGTATCATTATATCTTTCAGTTGAATGCCCGTCGGTTAAATTTTATTACTCTTAACCTATTTTCGATTTGCAAATGAATTTAAATCAATGTTGAATAGCAGTTTTTTGTGTAAGGCTAAAAAGCATCTCGAGAAACTTCTCAATCTAATTGATTTCATCTTTCAGTTGCCTTTAACAAGAAGCAGGTATAAGAAATCAGCTACACCTTCTGACAAGTGCAACAGCAATAAGTAATAGACTTGATAATAAGACGCACCTCGGTGAAAAACCAATGTCTGTTAAAAACAATAACAGATAGGTAAACCAACAAGCAGCAGTTATGTCATTTAGCATGTGTCCCATGCCATAATAGAAGACAGGCCATCTCCCAAGGGGCTTAGTAAACGAATCGTCTACTTCAATGTCAGTACCCATCATAGCCCCTTTGATGAGCACACACCTACAACATGTACATTAACATTTTTAGCATCAAAGCAGAAACCACAGTCTTTCTTGATCAAGGAGCACTAGCAACCTTAGTTGTTTCTTGTGCTTCTTCATTTCTTGTTCTGGTAGCTATATTCTATCTTTTTCAGAATAAGTTCAAAATTGCAGCAAACAAAAAATAAGGAAAGAAGTGAGGTTTTAGGGATTTTTACTTCTTCCTAGATACATACTTAATGGTGATCGCCCTGTTTAAACTGTGTAGTAAGTGGAGAGATAGACATATTTAACTTAGGAATTATGTGGTTTAAATGGGTGTTCTTCGGTTTCCCACAGGTACCATCTCTTGAGTTAATTCTATTTGAGGCATTGTGGGCACTAACTAAAAATACATACTTCTTCTAGCAGAACCTGAGTTCATCATTATAGAAGAATAACCCTTTTGCTAGGTAAATGGGTGTTTACTGTTTTTTTTTTTTTTTTTGGTGATTAGGGTGTTTACTGTTTAGTCCATTGTATATATTAGGAATTTTTTTTCCTGCTAATCATGTTTCTTAAATCAAGGATCAATCCCTTGGAAGCTGTCTACTTTATTAGAAAGAACTCGTGATGCCATATTAGGAGACTAAATAAAATCAAGAGATAACATATTGCAGAGATAGAGACACAGAAGTCTGCATATAAGAACAAAAGCTTTATGAAGAAATTCAACCCATCACACCAGCAAACAGTTACGAGCTAGAAAATAATTTCCTTGAAACACAAACAAAAAGGGCAAAAACATAAAAGATGCATTACTAAAACAGAATCACTGAGTCGTCGAAATTGTATAGATTCATTTGAAAAATTTACCTTCTTTACACCACTCTGATCACCAAGAACTAACTGCAAAACAGAGGGCGGAAGAAAACTGCGTGTCCACAACCCACAAAACTCCTCCTTTCTGGGAGAGGGAAACAATCAAACAAATTCACAATATATACAAACAAGGTAAGGCAAAATATTCTCGAAGGAGAAGAATTGAGTAAATGGGTATATCATAGAGAGCGATACATACAGAAACAATACAAAAAGACGCTATAGGAAGCAACCCATCATCATGATCATCATCAATCAATCAGAGAGAAAGAGAAAGAAAGCCCTCATACCGAATATAAGTCAAGTTGGGACTAAAAGACGAAACTGATGAGGTATGACTTGAATCTCCTATATGGACTCAATTTTTTTCAAAGGATAAATATGCTAAATCGGTATATCAATAAACCCATCCTTCCACATGCCTGGGAAACCGTAGAATATTATAATAAGAAAAGAAAAAAAAAAAAAACTCTAACTAATCAACTGGGTTTGGTGTTTTGCTCAGAAAAGAAGGAAAAGAAAAGAAAAGAAATAATGTTTTTTGGGGTGAAGGTCTTTCTGAGAATTTGTGTCTATTATAGTAAGGTCTGGTATGGCGGCTATGTGATCTTTTTCCGTTTTCTTTTTTCTTTTGTTTGGGCAAAGATTCTTGTGCGATTTGTTGCTGGGGACGGTGTGTTTTTATGAGTTATGAAGTCGCCGACTCGTTGGAATCTTGGAGTATCAGAGAATGACAAAAGAGACAAGGCTAAAGTGCACTTTTGGTCTCATAACTTTAGCAAAGGTTTCAATTTGGTTCCATAACTTTGTTTGTTGCAATTTTTGTCCCATAACTTTGGTAAAGGTCTCAATTTGGTCCCATAACTTTTTTTTTTGCAATTTTGGTCCCATAACTTCTAAAAACGTCTCACCGTTGGTCCTAAGCTGATTTCCATCGGCCCCATAACTTCACTCATATTTGTCACGTTATCATCCAACTCAGTGTATCAGATCATCTTTAGTGGCAGATAATGGATGAAAATCAGCATTGGGATCAACAATGAGACGTTTTCAAAAGTTATGGGACTAAAATTGCAACAAAAAAAAGTTATGGGACCAAATTGAGACCTTTTCCAAAGTTATGGGACCAAAAGTGCAACAAAAAAAAGTTATGGGACCAAATTGAAACCTTTGCCAAAATTATGGAACCAAAAGTGCACTTTAGCCAAAAAACAATAAACAACAATAAAGAACAGAAAAACGAAATCAGGTTCACATTAATTATGAGATTGAGAGATACTATGTATAATAAATAAGCAACGATGAAAACTTATTATTCTATTTAATATTTTTTTATATTTATATTAGAACAGTAATTATAATATTTAGCTATAATGATGATGTTTGGAGTAAATAGTATTTAAATAAGTGATTTACGGTGTGTTTGATTNTTAAAAAAAGTATTCAATTTTATAATGTTAAAGTGTTAATAATCTATTTATTTTGTGATGATGTTTCAAAGTAACGATGGTTACTCCGATGGTTGAGTAAGACAGACTTGCGAAAGATGGAATAATACTAACTAACTCTAACTATTTTTTGGATCTCTCAGGTGACAAAATATGACCTAACCCATTAACTAAATCTAACTCAACTATCATTTTAATCAGACCCAACTATTTAAATAATGGGTAAAGATGGGTTGGGTCCAAAATTGACCCACTAAAATTTGGGTTGGGTTGGGTCAAACCCATAGCTTACCCAACCCATACCAAATTGGTATCAAAACTACATAGTTTCATGGATAATGTGAATATGAATTTCACAAATTTTTGCAAAAATTACAAAATGGTCCTACATAATTTTAAAATTTACAAAAATTCCCTGAACCATAATATTTGAGGACTAAAATTAAAATTATAAAAAAAAACTGGGTTCAAATTGTAATTTTGAAAAATATTAGAAAAATGGTAAAATTACAAATTAGTCCTAAATCTGGACAATGAATGCATTTTAGTCCAACAAAACCTTGCGTTCAATAGAAGGAAGATGAACTTCACAAATTTTTGCAAAAATTATAGAATGCCCCCAAATGTTTTCAAAGTTTACAAAAATATCCCTAAATCATGATATTTGAGGACTAAAATGAAAATTTCAAAAATGTTTGGGGTCAAAATATAATTTTGAAAAAATATGGAATAAGATGGAAATTACAAATTAGTCCAATATTTGAAGAAAGAATACAATTTAATCTTAAATTTGAATAATTTAAAAATTATTCTCATTAATTAGTTTTCAAATTAAATAATTAATCTTTAATTTTATTACATNAGATGAACTTCACAAATTTTTGCAAAAATTACAGAATGCTTTTAAATAGTTTTAAAATTTACAAAAATATCCCTGGATCATAATAAAAGTATAAAAATATTTTGGGGTTAAAATGTGATTTTGAAAATATTGGGAAAAAAGTAAAATTACAAATTAGTTTTAAATCTAGAAAAGAATGTAGTTTGGTCTCACAAAACTTTGCGTTCAGTCACTCCAGTGGGAGGAAGATGAATTTTACAAATTTTTGCAAAAATTATAGAATGTGCCCCCAAGATATTTTCAAAATTTACAAAAATATCCCTGATTCATGATATTTGAGAACTAAAATGAAAATTACAAAAAAACTTTGGGGTCAAAACGCAATTTTGAAAAAATATAGAAAAAGGTGAAAATTTCACATCAGTCCAAAAAAATATAGAAAAAGGTGAAAATTTCACATCAATCTAAAATTTGAAACATGAATGAAATTTAATTTTAAATATGAATAAAGGAAATACTTGTAAAATATTACAGATATACCACCTCTTATTTTACAAAAACTAAGTTCAAAACAAGTTTTAATAGTTCTTCGTTTTTATGTTTTACAAACAAGTTTCAATTTTTTTGTTTCAAAAATATCAAATATTAAAAAATAAATTATCAAACAAGTCTTTCTATTTTTCTATTTTTAAGGTTAATACATACAGACCAAGGAAATCATTAATTTACCGAAATTGAAGAGAAATCTTATATAAGAAGACTAACTGCCGTTATTAAATTACTCATAGTAACTCACATCAATTCAACTTCTACTAACTATTTAATAGGAATAGAATTGTAAGAAGAACAATTAATGTTCTCTTGATTTTATAAAATATAAGATATTTTAGAAAAAAAAATACCCTCCAACAAAGCAAATATTCAGAACTTGAGGGAATATTTTATTTGAAGAATATATAATATGTTTTAATCATTTTTATATGTGAATTCTAAGACAATATCAAATGAATAAAAGCTATAACTCTTAATAATTCGAAAATTCTACAGGTTTCTTTTTAAAAATGTTTAACGAAAAAAATTTTTATTCTATATATGTATATATTAAAATGTGCATAAAATAAACTTGAGAAAATTATTACTTTTACAAATTATTTTTCCCCACTTTTATTTTATGTTATTCTAACAAGTTACAATAGTTTGTTTTATCACACTTGGCAAACTATAAAATATGGGTATTTCAAAAATATGTTGTACTTTTACCGGATATATATTTGTGCATTCTATAAATACTTTTGATACTTTTAAAATATTATAAAATATAAATTTTATATTTTCTTTATAAAATATGATTTTGTTTTTAACTAATTTTTTCATTTTATTAAAATCTCAATTTTTAAAATTAGTAAACAAATTATTCATACTTTTAAAAAAGATCATATAAATTTATTTTGTATAACTTTATATTTAAATAACTATCGTTGTACCCATGCCTCACAATTTTTAAAATAGTCATATCTCATACACGTATTTGTACCTATGCAAATACAATTTAGCTAGAAAATAATTTACCTAAGAGAATATCCAAATAGCAAATATACATACATATATATATAGGTAAAAAAATGTTTTATTTAAGTTGACCCAATACCTACAAAAATATTTTAATTGACACAATACCTAAAAAAAATTGTATTAACCCAGATGAGACACGCGATACAATAATGCGTTTTTCATCTAGGTCCAATTAATTATCCCTAATATTTAAATAAAAATAATTAAAGACTCAAAAACGTGCCACTGGGACGCGTTTTGGAGCCAAGGTGTCAGCCGTAGAGTAGCGGAGGCTTTTTATTTTTACTTTGCAATGGTTATACATTGTTGCTGTTTTATTTTTTCTTTGCGGCGGTTCGAACCGCTGCCAGTTCTATTTTTTAATTAAAACATAAAAAAATTCTTTTACTTAAATTTTTTTTAAAGTATTATTAATTATAAAATATAGTTTTATAAATAAATAATACAAAAAATTAAAAATTTAATTATTTATTTTCTATAATTATTATAATAATTTTTTTAAAATTTTTTTATTGTTAAATTTATTAGTCTTAATTAAACAAAGTAAATGTTTTCACTTATTATTAGCATAATATATGTGTTTATATTTATATTATATTTATAATATTAGTCTATTGTTAAAAATTATTGTTTTTAATATTTTTAAATTTTTAACAATATAAAAAACAATAATTTTTAAAAAATAGACTAATAATATAACTATAAATATAAACACATATATTATATTAATGATAAGTGAAACAATTTACTTTTTTTAATTAAAATTAATAAATTTAACATTAAAAATCAAAAAATAAAAACTGTTTTAATTTTTATTATTAAAATTTTTTAGTATAATAATTATGGAAAATATGATAATTAATGTTTTTATTTTTTATTATTTCTATAGAAAAGTATATTTTATAATTAATAATACTTTAAAAAACTTTTAAGTAAACAAAAATTCTTTGTTTTAATTGAAATATAGAAGTGGCAGCGGTTTGTTCCGCTGCAAAGAACTAAATAAATTAAAAAAGATAAGACAGCAACAGTCTAAAACTATTGCATTGTAAAAAAAAATTAAAAATAAAAAATAAAAAGTCCACTCTGCTGCTGTGCACGGCTCAAAAATGCATCCCAATAGCGTGTTTTTGAGTCTTTATTTTTTTTCTACGTGGAACTTGATAATTAGTTGGACTCAGATGAAAAACGCATTATTGTAGCACGCATCCCATGTAGGTTAATAAAATTTTTTTGGATATTGGGTCAATTAAAATATTTTTTATATTATTTCAATAAAAAAAACCTATATATATACATACTAGGGCATTTTGTGCCTTAGAAGGAAACTAAATAAAATCAAGAGATAACATAATGCTTCTGTTATATACGAAAAAAGTGTCAATTGCAGAGCTAGAGACAAAGAAGTCTGCATATAAGAACAAAAGCTTTATGAAGAAATTCAACCCATCACACCAGCAAAAGTTAAGAGTTAGAGAATAATTTCCTCGAAACACAAACAAAAAGGGCATAAAATTAAAAGATACATTAATAAAACAGAATCACTGAGTCGTCGAAATTGTATAGATTCATTTGAAAAATTTACGAGTAAACTATTAAATTAGTCCCCAGATTTTTGTTCGGTTACAGATAAGCCCCTGATTTAGATAATAGACGAATAAGTTCCCGAATTTCTCAACCGTTACACAAATTGGTCCATCGGTTAACCTGACGTTACAAAAAACGTAACGTGGCACGTTAACTGCCACGTCAGCACGGGTTAAACTCAAAAAAAAAAAAAAAAAAAAATGCCAACTGNAAAAAAAAAAAAAAAAAGAAATGCCAACTGGATAAATGTCGCCACATCAGCATTATTACTTAAAAAAAAAAGAAAATTCGTGTCTGGACAAATTGGTCCCTGGCTTCAATTTTTATCCCATTATTTTCAATTCCCCCTATTTTTCATCATCTTCATTCATTTTAGTCCCAAATCCTCAAAATAAAATTGTTAAGTGTCCCAAAACTCTTTCAAACATTTCAATTTAGTCCTAAAAAGTATTGAAAAACCTAAAACCTAAACCCTAAACCTCAAACTCTAAATCCCTTTATTTTCAATTCCCCTTCTTTTTCATCGTCATCATTCATTTTAGTCCCAAATCCTCAAAATAAAATTTTAAAGTGTCCCAAAACTCTTCCAAACATTCCAATTTAGTCCTTAAAGTTATTAAAAACCCTAAAATCCTAAAATTGTAAAGTGTCCCAAAACTCTTCCAAACATTCCAATTTAGTCCTTAAAAAAATTAAAAACCTTAAAACCCTAATCCCTAAAATTCTAAACCTTAAACCCTAAAATCTAAAACCCTAAACCCTAAAATCTAAAACCCTAAACCCTAAACCCCTAAAAACCACTCTCTTGCAATTTGGTCCCTAAATCCTAATTTGGTCCCTAAAATAGCCCCAAAACGTGCGTTTTGATTCAAAACCTAGCCCCCTTTGTTTTCTCTCTCCAAACCATCGACATCTCCCTTTCTTCCATCTCTATTCTCAGTTTTCAAATTTCTTTCCTCCATCTCCGTCGTTGCCTCGCCTCCAGCCATCCTCCACCGTGTTTGTCGCCGCCGTCAGTCCTTCTTCTCGCCACCGTTAGTTTCGCTTTCAACTCCATTGTTCTTCTCCGGCGTCGTCGTCGTCGTCGTCAGTGCTTCCCCTTGTCGTCGTCGTTCTTTCATTCTCTTCCATTCTCTTTTAATCATCATCTTCATCTTTCCAAATTAATTTATTTTAATCTTCATCTAAATCTCTTGGGCATATTTGCATCTAGATCAAGACAAGTTTGGGAGTTTGTGTGTGCGTTTGTTCGAATTTGTGTTCGCTTTTGTTCTGGGCAAATTTCTGTGTTGCTTCATCTTCATTTTCTGTGTTTGTTCGAATTTCTGGGCAGATTTGCTATTTACTCTGACCCAAATCAGAAGATTTCTGCGATTTGCGATTTACTTTGATCTCCTGCTGTGATTTTCGTTATTGATTTGCGGCGATTTGAGGGTTGTGAGATTTGGGGGAGAAGATGATGATGACGACGATGATGAGAAGATGAAGATGATGAAAGATGAAGGAATTTGGATGAAAATGATGAGAAGATGTAAGATTTGTGTGCTTTTTTCATGAAGGAATCTGGATTTGGGTTAGTGGATGAGAAGATGAAGATGATGAAAGATGAAGATGATGAATGATGAAGATTAAAAAAAATTTTAGAGAGTTTAGGGATTAAAAAAGAAATTAGGGATTTATGTTTGACCGCACCCGTCGCTAGGTGGTCAAAAATATCGAAAATAATGCACTATAGTAGTGCAATCCGAGTCAATCTCTCGAGGAACTTTTGTGCAAAGTTTAATTGCAAACGATACTAAGTTATCACTAATCGGGTGAAAACAAAGGAAATTTGTTCTTTGAATGATTATCTATGACCTAAAACAATAATTAAATAAAGCAATAATATTTTTGGATTTTTTATTAAAAGACTGAATTGAAAGGCAATAATAATAAATTAACGATTAACCGAATTGAGAGAGTACCCGACAGAGCAATTGGATTAAGCAATCATCACTAATAAAGATAAACGGAGCATCTCACACAAATCATCCTAAGGTAGTCACTAATAACTCAATGACCTAGGCTAACAATATTATAATGAAAATACCTCAAACAAGATAAATCATAACAAATACTAAAAACCTTCATTAAATTGATGATAAAGAAGATCAAGAAACACAATCTTTATAACAAATACCATTGGCAAAGCTGTCAAGAAAGAGTAGAAAACAAGGATGCAAAAGAATTAAAAAAAAAAGTATCAATCCTACTCAACACATGGGGGAAGAAAACCAAAGCAACTTAGACCATGAGACAATTAATCAACTGAGCATGCCAAGCAACCTAAGAATCTCCAATAGACCAATCCAAAAGTGTATCACTATGAAATAACAAGGAAAATTTTACTCTCAAATCCTTGAAACGAGCCTCTACCATAGGCTTGAAATAACTCTACAATCTCCACTATGAATGTAATGATTTTAAAAACTCAAGAGGACTTTAGAGGGTTGTAATATTGGATAAGGCTAAAAGATGGAAAATTTCAAAAGAGAAGCAGAATGAAAGAAAGGAAAAAAATGGTAGCACATGAGCACAAAAGAAAAATTAAGCTGCATATTAGTCAATGAATTCCCAACTAAGCATCTAAAACCCACCACCCTTTACGAACTCCAATCCTCAACCACCCAAAAATTCCACAAGCCTTTTTCTCTTTTTTTTTTTCTTGAGTCTTTAACTCTTATTTGGCGCCATAAACTTGCCTTAGCTTCTTAATATAATTTCATTTCAACTTGAAGCTTAAAAAGGCACAATTTATTTATTTATTTTTTTTTATTTTCCTCATTTTCATGAAATTATTTTTTTTTACTTGGCAATTCAAACCCATGAGGAAAGAAGCAGAAAGAAAAATGTTAGGCAAACCAAATGCTAATTTAAAATTCAAAAACCAATAACAGCAAGCTTAGATAATTAAGGCTCAAAGAGGGTGACAAATGGTGATGGTGTTTAGGCTTGTGTATGGGAAATAAGGGTAGAAGAAAAATGCCTCTATCATAGTTCAGAAACCAATGCACATGAAGCTTTGATAAAGAGTGAAATCAAGTTTTAGAGAAAACTCATCACAAGGATTAAAATGACACTCATATGAAATGAACAATTAGGCTCAAAATCTTCCAATAGGGTTAATAAGGTGGCACTCAATTGATCTTTGGATGGATTCAAAGGAAACAATAGCATGATCACAATTAACCAAATGCTCTGAAATCTAAAGAAACAAGAGTTAACTTCTTTCACATGTAAGTAAAATATAACCAATTAACTCAAAAGCATAATTGAAATATTCCCAAGCTTGAAAAAATCACCAAAGAATTAAAAACTAAACTACGGGTTCATAAGATATCTCAAACCTGATGCTGGAAATCCATGGAAAACTGAATGCCAAAAACTTGGAATGAAGGTCAGAAAACTCCTTCAAATGTATTTAAACACAGCTATGACAGGTAAACAGAATTCCAAAAATCAAAATAAACTGTCAAAACATAAATCTAGCTCAAAAGACCACATAGATGCCTTAAAGTTTGAGAAATTGTCAAAAATGTCACAGTCAGGGAACCAGCAGCTAAAATCAAATAAAGTCTCAGGGAACCAGCAGCTAAAATCAGATAAAGTAAACTAATATGAATGAACTCACACTCCCCCACACTTTAAACTTTGCAGTGTCCTCAATGCAAGAACATTACAAAATAAAAACTATGGGAAGAAAAGGGGCAAGTAGCTGTGCAGAAAGCAGAATCCAGGAGCAAAAGAAGAATCTGCAATATATCATCAAAAGAGAAAGAACCAACAAGTCTAAGGAAAAGTCAGATGGTGCCCAAATATCCATATACAAAAAATAAATGAAGCAAAGACACGACAACAGACTCTAGAGTTTACAAACAATGTAACATCTAGACACACAAAAACAAAATAAAGCAAAAGACTCAATCCAGAGCTAAACATCAGCAGGATCCTCATCGGCAGGCGGAAGGATAGGAGGGGTGATCTGGTGCTGGTCGCACAGGCGCTGACCCAGCTCCCTAAGATATGTATCCTGCGCATCCATCCTGTCAAACAGGTCGCGGCGGACGGACTGAAGCTCAGTCAGGATCTGTGCCTGGGTCTCCTCCATGCGGGCCATAGAGGCCTCAAGTGCTGACATCCGCCCAGCATCCTCCATGTGCACACCTGCTGGGGCAGCAGGCTCATCGGCAGGCGGAAGGATAGGAGGGGTGATCTGGTGCTGGTCGCACAGGCGCTGACCCAGCTCCCTAAGATATGTATCCTGCGCATCCATCCTGTCAAACAGGCGACCCTGGTCGCAGCGGACGGACTGAAGCTCAGTCAGGATCTGTGCCTGGGTCTCCTCCATGCGGGCCATAGAGGCCTCAAGTGCTGACATCCGCCCAGCATCCTCCATGTGCACATCTGCTGGGGCAGCAGGCTCAGTCTCTACTCCCAACCTTTCATACTCCATTGGGGCCAAAGCTTTGACATACTCGTCCTTTCCCTCCTCGGTGCGCTCCCGAATGCCCATGGACCGAAAGATTTCAGGCTCAGCTTTCTCTTTGAGCCGAAGCAAACGTCTAACTTTTACTTGTATAAAAAACTGAAAGGGAGAGGGGTGAGTCATAACTCAATGAGTGACTAACCTATTCCGTTGTGGTGCACGATGCCACCACATGGGTGGGATAGCCATATATCAATGATCTCAACTAATAACAATTTCATCAATAGACTTAAAACGATAAGAAAAACAAAACCCTCAATGCAATACAGTAACCAATGCAATCAAGAACAATAATAGAAGTAAACAATATCAATTTATATATGCATCCGTCTCAACTCTTCTTGGGGAGTAATCAACAAATCCGTCTCAACCCGACATTGGGGAGTAATCTATCTCCACTCATCCATGAGGAGTAATTCCATAATCTATCCCAACCCATCACAAGGGAGTATGCGCAAACACAATCAAATCCACATTAGCTATAATTGCATTTAGAAGTGCTTTTCAAACACTACGTTTAGAGTTTACAAACTCACATTTCCAAACATTCAAACTGTCTAATTCCAGCCAGGTAACAACACGAGTTAATTCACAGCATTAACATTAAGCAATCATCAATCAATTCCTCAACAAGACAAAAATGAGAAGCCACTCACCTCTCGAGAGAGAATCGACGACTACACCTTTCTGCCAACGGGTGCAAGGAAATCTATAGCATAATCACAATTAAAGTCTCAATCAATATTACAATCCAAGAATTAAAAGCTGGAGAGTGGAGACCCCAAAGTCTAACCTTTCACAATATTCTCAGTCTAACATCTAAAAACTAGTATACTCAAGGACACCTATTATCTCGAATTATAGTACTTTTATTTATCTTCAAGATTATAATATAATCACTTTCCTAAAAAATAAAGAAACTTTTTGGTTCACTAAGTTGTTTAAGACGTCATCTTATGGAATCTTCAAAGTCTAAAGTTTTGCCATATAATAACCAAATATCAGAATATGTTTTCTAACCCAAAAATGATGATAAAGATTTCACTACTAACAATAATCAAATTAGTTAGGATCAATAGGTGTCAGCAACTTGAGAGTTTGACCAAAAATTAATATTTTAAAGATAAACTAAACTTTATCGAGTTCAAGAAAATTATAAAAAAGGAAATCAAACTTCAATCTCTTACTTAGAATGATAAAACTATCAAGAATAATCTATATTCATTGATCAAACAACCCCATAACAGCAAGATTGAAGGTTAATCAGAAATTTGGGACCAAGATAGCAAGAGGGAGAAACATACGAACCAAAGGGTCTTTGACAGAGTAGAACGGTGGCGGACCGTCGGACCTGACCGGCGACGACGTCTGTAGCGTTCGGTGATGACGACAAGTCCTATGGTGGCAACAACGACGGACGGAAGGAGGAGCAAAGTTGCAGATGAATGGAAGAGAAACTAGGCAAGGGCCACGAAGAGCTTCGTGGTTTTGAAACTGTGTGCGGCCCTTTTTCTCTTTTTTGCGTGTGTTTCTTCTTCATATATATATATATATATACTAGGGGCTTGGCGTGCCCGTTCCATGTAACGTTTGAATTGATTTAAAGTTGAAGATTATATTAAATTTTTATATTGATAAAAGAGTAAGTTTGGGACCAATTTGAGAAATTATAAAATATTTAGGACTAATTTGAAATTACCTCATATGAGGAGAGTGAGTGGGGAGAGAGTGGTGGCATTTTTAATTTTTAATTGTTTTTTGTATTTTTCTAATTCATTTATTTTTTTAAAGAAGTGGGGAGAGAGTGACGGGGAGAGAGAGTGGGTAATTTTTTTTTTTCTTTTTTAATTTTTTAATTCACTATTTTTGACCAACCATATGGAGTGGAGCCATATAATATAGTATAAATATAGATATACACTAGGGCTTTGCGTGCCCGCCCTAACGGGCAAGCAAATATTAGGGATCAAAATGAAATTGATAGTAAATATTATGGACCTAAGTGAGGTTTTGGCCTAAAAAAAATAAATTCCAACATTATAGAGAAAAAAGGACGACCAGAAAGGGGTGGAGCCATATAATATAAGATATATACACTAGGGGCTTGGCGTACCCGTGCATGTAACGTTTGAATTGATTTAAAGTTGAAAATTATATTAAATTTTTATATTGATAAAAGAGTAAGTTTGGGACCAATTTGAGCAATTATAAAAATATGTAAGACTCATCTAAAATAAATAAAATATTTAGGACCAATTTGAAATTACCTCATATGGGGAGAGGGAGTGGGAAGAGAGAGTGGTGACATTTTTTAATTTTTAATTATTTTTTACATTTTTTTAATTCATTTATTTTTTAAAAGAAGTGGGGAGAGTGAGTGGGGAGAGAGAGTGGTGAT
>QANZ01023672.1:38786-51642 GCA_003254925.1 Chamaecrista fasciculata
AATTAAAAAAAAAAAAAAAAAAACTTCTAATTTAAAGATTAAATTTTATGATTTTATTTTATATTTTTTTCATTTTTTTTAATTTCATTGAAAAATTTTATATGTATTTATAAGTCAATCCATTCATGTCAATGTTATATATCTATACTATATTATATGGCTCTACCCCTTTCTGGTCGTTCACATTTTAAAACTATAGTACAAAATTAATAATAAGAGGAAAATTATTATTTGATCCCTTCTTTTTTACTGAGTTAACGATTTAGTCCCTCATTTATTTTACATACATATTTCCGTGCCCGTTAGGACACACAAAGCCTCTAGTTTATATATATATTTGTGTGCATGTTAGAACACGCAAAATCTTCTAATAATAAATAATATAATTATATATTTTATTTACAAAAATATTATATTGTATTATATAAATAATTTATATTAATATACTTAAAAAATTATTTTAGTACTTGAAATTATACCAACTTAATAAGTCAATACTTGAGTCAACAAAATATATAATTTTTGATATATTAGTATTCTTTCCTCTATTTTTCAATTATATTAATAATATATTTTAGCGTCAAAAATTAAAATAAAATATATGATTCAGACTCCAAAAATATATATTTCGGTCCCTCCTGCAGTATATATATGGGTAATATATTTTGTGGTGTAAAAATTTATAAACATGTTTAAAAAACAGTAATGGGTAAAATATATAATTCATTCCCAAAAAATTTACAATTTGGTCCCTCCTCCAGTATATATACGAGCAATATTTTTTGTGGTATAAAAATATAAAAACAAAATTAAAAAATAGAAAATATATATATATATATATAATTTTTTGTGGTTTAGTATACATGTGAGGAAGGGAAGGAAGAAGGGAAAGATGACGATTAACGAGAGGAAGAAAGAATACATGTGAATTTTTACAATTCCATTCCGACCTGGTTTAGTAGTCAAGAAACCAACCAAACTATTGTCCAAAGGTTAAGGAAGACGAAGACAAAAACGATCCAAGAAAATTTGAGACTTAGGCTTTTGGTGTTCGACGAAGATGAAGAGAGTTGAGAGGAACTAACATGACTTTCTCTCCATGATGGGTTTGATCTTTCTTTAGGCTTAATGTTGGAGTAATAGTGACATATCATCACTTAAGATGACTGGCGAACAACAACAGAGGATCGAAAATATAGACAGAAGTGTACAATTAAGAAATTGAGTTGTAGTTTTTCACAATTTAGAGACTAAACCATTGACACAGTAACAATTGAGAGATCAAAAAGTAAGTTTTCTCTAAAAACAACTTCCGGTAAAATAGAGCATAGTGCAAAAACCGGACCGGTCATCAAACCAGTGGAAGGCTCGGGTCACTGGTTCAATGGTTCAACCGCTGGGTCACTGGTTTAACCGGTTGAGCCGATTTACTTAAAAAATACATTTTCAAATATACATATTCATTAAATACACATTAATATATTGCAATAATTTAAATATAAAGTAAATATTAAACACTTTAGTACCTTTGGAGCTATTTTGCAATTTTAACCATAACAAGTTTTGTAAAAATTACGTATTGACCCCAAATTTTTTTTTAAAGTTTTCATTTTAGTCCATCTATAATATGTATCCAGGGACTAATTTGTAATTTTTTGAAAATTTTTTGAGGTTAATATGTAATTTTACAAACTTTGACGGATCAAACCGGTTCACGGTTCGCCGGTTCACTGGTCGGACCGCTAATCCGGTATTTTTATTTCTCCGGACCGGTCTGGGCTCCGGTTCGCCGGTTCACCGGTCGGACCGCCCGGTCCGGTTTTTAATACTATGAAATAGAGATTGATTTTAATCTTCTCGTATTTTACCCATCATGATGATCATCAAAGCCTAATGTCATTATAGAATCATACATGAGAAAGACAACACGGTGGGCCCATAGACATGATTATTGTCATTGGGCTGATGGCCTCTCATTCTGCCTTTTCCTTTTAGTGGGTTGGTGAAGTGACCCACTCACTCAACACACTTCCACTTTTTCCCATTTCCCTTTTTAAATAATTTAGACTATTGTTCTTTACTTCTTTTAATTTTTAAAATATTAAAATAATTAATTAGTTCTTAAATATTTATTAATTTTTTTGGCTTGATTAAATATTTATTACTTATTATAGGTGAGTGTCAACATTCACATCTTATTATTATATAATTTAATTTTTTTTAGTTTTTTACTAACACAATCTTATTTGAAATACTATTTTTTTGTGGAGTTAAATATTAAATATGAAATTTATTTTAATAAAAATTAAGTATAAATTTATCCATTTATTTCAATAAAGAATTACATAATTGATTAATATTTAGACACTTATAATTCGAATATTCTGATGAGAATTTCATTTAATAAATAATATATAAATTGCTCTTATAAATTCTTAAAAAAAAATCCTAATCTTAATAGGATAATGATATTTACCCCAAACAAACTTTCCTATATTAAAAGAAATCACCAATTCATCAAAAATTGACCCAACTCCAATTAAATATATCATTCTCAAAAGAGAAAAAAAAATATTTCACACTCATAATATTTTGATACTAAAATCAATTTAATCTAGCTCTTCAACTACAACTACTACTACTATCATCACTCAAGTGCTTGTCAATTCCATGAGCACAAAAATGTCTTAACAATCAAAAGGCCTCTTCTCTCTCTCCCTCTCTCTCTCTATATAGACTCACTCACACATCAGAATATAATTGAGAAGCCATTAATAACCCACTTGTTCAATCTTCATCACCAACACTTATAGATTGCAAAAATGTTGAGAGTGATGTTGGCGTGTGTGTTATTATTGTCAACGATGATGATTAATATGTCCATGGCGGACTCATCATCATCTGGTGAAATACAAGAATGTTCGGAGCAACTGGCAGGGATGGCCACGTGTCTGCCTTACGTTGGAGGGCAAGCAAAAAGTCCCACACCGGATTGTTGTAGTGGGATGAAGCAAGTACTTAAGGATCACAAGAAGTGTTTGTGTGTCATCGTTAAGGATCGCAACGATCCTATGATCGGAACCTTGCAGATCAATGTCACTCTTGCTCTTTCACTCCCAACTGTTTGTAATGCCCCTGCTAATGTCTCCAAGTGTCCTGGTTAGTCTTCCTAATATATTATTTAGTCCTTAAATTTTTACCGAGTAAATCACCGAATTGATAACTCAGTCCTTGGAAAATTGAAATATATAGTTTAGTCTCTGAAAAATCAACGAATTAATAACTCAATCCCTGAAAAATTGAAACATACTGTTTAGTCCTTGAAAAATCGCAGTCCTTGAAAGATTAAAATGATATAATTAAAATTAACAATTTGGTCCCTGAAAAATCACCGAACTAACAACTCAGGATCACCGAACTGACAACTCATCCCTGAGAGATTAAAATATACAGTTTAGTCCCTAAAAAATTACAATGATATACTTTTTAGTCCCTTAAAGATCAAAATGGTATACTAATTAGTCATTTTTAGTCATAAAAAGAACTAATTTGTATACCGTTTTGATCTTTCACAGAATAAAAAAATTATATTCTTTTGATTTTTCAAGGACTAAATTATACATCTCATCTTTTAAGGACTGAATTGTTAGTTCGGTGATCTTTCAGGGACCAAATTGTTAGTTTACTCATTTTTAGGAATCCAATAGTAAATTTTCCACTTTAAATTCATTGTCGGTTCTCAGATCTCACGCACTCTTTCACTTTTTCTCCATCTCTATGATTATTCAAACCAACGATCCATTGGAGTTAGTGTTGTTGGAATTAAAAGCAAAATTATATACCATAGTTTTGAGTTAGAGTTAGTGTTATGGAGAGGAGAAATAAAGCTAAGGAGGAGGATTGAATTAATTTGATTTTGTTTTTCAGAACAGTATTTTGGTTTTAAAAATAACAAATAGTGTGTATTTTTTTTTTATAAAATAGAAAACTGTTTTTCAAAAATAAAATCAAACTGTTTGTCAATTTGTTATGTTGATACTAATTTAATTAGCTTGATGAAATGCAGAATTGCTACATATGGATCCAAAATCACCGGAAGCACAGATTTTCTATCAATTTGACAAAAACACTACCAAAAGTGCTTCATCTCCTTCCCATAGTCCTACTTCCACAGGTACTATGCCACTAATCATTCGTAATTTCGTACTCTCTTTTATTATGTCAAAATCTAATTTTGGTCTTCAAATAATAGGATAAGTTTTACTTAGGAGAAAAAATTATTTTTTTATTCCGTTTTAGTCCTCTAGCTTTCACATCCTCTTCCGAATATAATTGTGTCTAGTTTCTGCGTTATTTTAAATTTGAAAGATTGACCATTTCTTTTTCATATGTATCATAATAAATCAGTTGACAAAGAGAAGAAGAAAATTTGTCATTATTATTCACAAATTGGAGATATATTTATGATTTAGTTTTCTTTTAAAGAGTGGAAATTTTTCTTTCTTTTTTTTTTTTTGTCAACTCACTTATTATGACATGTATAAGAGAGAAATTGTTTATCTCAATTGTCTAGGTTAAAAATAACGACATAAAACATACAAAATCATATTTTGGATTAAGAGTAGAATAAATGTGAAAGTTTGAGGATCAAAATGGAACAAAAAAAAATTAGGACCAAAATAACTATTTGACTTTTTTATTAATATATATATATATATATAAATGAATCTTTTAAAGTGAATGAAGCAAATGAAATATCTTAAATTAGATATTCATGTTTTAATGATACATTTTGAATAATTATCAAAACTCTGAAAAAGTAAATAAAATAATCCATAATGCAAACTTCATTTGTTTTTGTCTGTGTAGCTGGAGAAAGTAGTGGAGGAAATGGTACAAGTAGCAGGGAAACGAGTTCTTCACAAAAGAACCAAGCTTTTCGCAATATAGAGAACATTATTGGGCTTGACATTTTAGTTATTGGGCTTTTATTTTGGGCTTTAATTGGTCCAAATACTCCTCCACTTGGGCTCTGATGTGAACATATATAAATACTAGTATATAAATATGGATCATTCTAAAATTCTCTTTGTTTTCCTTTTACTCTTGATATTTGAGTTTTCTCGGTACATCATCAGTCATCATCTTTTCATCATGTGAATTTTCAATTTGATTTAGTTATTTTTCCATTAAATGTCATCAGGTCTCATATGTGTGTGTATATATATATATATATAAAATATTTTAACATATAAATCAATTTGACAATTAGAATATTACTTGAAAACGCTACAACTAAAAACTTTAAAATTTAAATGTTTAGCTTTTTTTTTTTTTGGGCCAAAAGACTTCATTTCTTAGAAAAAATGGTACTTAGAGACATCAAAGAGATCAATTAAGGCATAGATATAATAATGTTAACATAACTTTATGCTCCTAGGAACATAATACAACAACATAGGAGAAAAAAAAAATCCTAAACAATTCATCTAAGAGATGAAAAAATTTAGATATCCTACACTATAAAAATATATATTGTATTCTAGATCTACGAAGTTTCTAAAAAAATAAAGAAAACTTGGAAAATAAAATAAAGAGGCAACACACTCGTCTTTTCTCTCTGAGATATCAATCTTCTTAACGGTTTTTTTTCTTTAATGATGAGCTATAAGTGTAGATTTGAGATATGAATATTTTTTGAAAGACAACTTTTCTTAATGAAAGAGAGGAAAAACCTTGCTTATGGAATAAGAAACCTACTTAATAAAGGAAGAGACTAAAAAAAAATACCTAAAAAGGAAAGAAAATGCTATCGTCACTAAGAAATGGTAGTTCGACGATGCCTCTTTTCTTCTTCGTGCTATAAGTGAGAGAGAGAGAGACTAGAGAGAATAGGATTTTGTTGTATCAAATTATTTTTCATGTAATGTTTTAGTGATATGTGGTGGATTAAAATAAAATTTAGGGTAAATTACATAAAAGGTACTTGTGGTATAACAAAATCTCACATTACTGCTGTGTGGTTTTTCGGGTTGCATTTTGAGTATCTAAGTTTATCGCCGTTAAGCAGTTAAGGTACCTGTGGTTTTCTTCCGTCAATTTTAACGGAAGATACTAACGTGATGCTCACGTGAATAAGTGAAAAATCAAATTTTGGTCCACAAGGTATCAGATAAGTTTCATTTTGGTCCAAAAACTAATTTTTATTCTATTTTGATCCTTAAACTTTCACATTTGTTTCGTTTTTTGTCCAAAAAATGTGATTTCATATGGTTTAGCTATTATTTTTTTTTTCTAAATATAGGGATGATCACAGACAGAGTTTTGGCCAGACCCGAGACTCGACACGATTAGACTTGGGTCTGGTTAATCCAAATTAGACCATTTTATTTTTAAAAAAATTCATATTTTTTATTTAATCCATTTGTTTATTATATGTATTTTTTAACTTGTATATATTGATAAAATTTTAATTATGTATGAGTTTAATGATGTTTATATTAATAAAAATATTTAATTTGATTTATCTATTAAAAAATATTTAATTTAATTGAAATTAAGTTTATATTTTATGTATTTTTTAAATATACAATTAATAAAAATAATATGTATTTTCTACTTTGAAAATAATATTTTATAAAATAAAATATATATTTATATAATAAATAATAAAAAAATGACTATACCCCAGATCGAGTCTGGTCTAGAAGTGCTAGACTTGAGACCCGGCCCAAAGTGCCCCAAGTGGATCATGTTTTGTTCACCCATACCTAAATATGTAATAATAAATGAGTTGACAAAGAGGGGAAGAAAAATTTTCATTCTTAATTACAAATTGAAAATAAATTGGTGGTTGATTTTTATCTACAATTTATGACTAAGAAAAATGATGTAAATTATGATAAAAATCACATTTCGGAGATAAAGACGGAACAAATGTGGAATTCTAAAGACAAAAATGAAACCACAAAAAGTTTTTATCACCAAAATGAAACTTACCCCATAGTTTAAGGACCAAAAAATGAGATTTTAACTTTAGTAGAAATCGATGACTAAGATGCAAGAGAGATTAACGACTAAGATGCAACAAAAATCAACGACTGAGATACATTAATAACTGATGACTAAAATTGAGTCACATCAATAATTTCATTAAAATTAAAAAAACAAAGCCTCAGGGACCCTAAACCCTATAACTCGAAAAACACACATCAACCATGAGAGATTTGACCATTCCACGAGTACTTTTGTTTTTTTGTAATTTACCCTGAAATTGAACTTCTTGAAAGGTATTTCAATATTATTAGTTATTTTGAGTAAAAACTTATTTGGTTTGTGTTTAGGCGCTAAAGTTTTTTCTCAACAATTTAAGAATTCGGGTATGTAATAAGCACTATTTAGAAATCGGATTGGATTGGCGACTAAATTGGAAATAAGATGGTGTTACATGATAATTCTAAAATCGCCCAAGTAAAAAATTGATTAAGTCGATAAAATTGAACCAAACAATTTTGAGGTTAAATCGATCCAATAATGGTTTTTTTTTCAGATCAAAATGATATTCTTTTAAGATATTTTTTTATTAAATTTAAATTCAATATAATATGTTTCTTGTTAAATTTCATTTTAATATTTATTTTTTATTTAGTTCTCACTTTCTCACTAAATCAAGTTAAAATCTAAAAAAATTATTATATGTTTTAAATATTATCAATTTATTTTTATTGTATTATTTTATATATATTATTTTTAATTTATTTAATTATTATCAATAAAATCTTAATTATTATCAATATAGTCTCATATCTTAATTTTTTATTGTAGTCTCATATCTTATTTTTAAAACCATACAAAATAAGTAAAGAGATATTAAACTTTTTTTTTGTTGGCCTAAAAAGAGATATTAAACTATTGTATCTATAATGGTCTATATTATTATTTAGGTCAAACCGTCAATTTCGTCTCATATGCTTTTGTTGAGTTCTCAATTTGGTCTTGTACTTTTTTATTGCATTTTTGTTCCATATCTTTACAAAAAGTTCCGATTTGGTCTCATATCTTTTGATCAAGTTGCAAAACTAATCCTATATCATTGGAAAAGGAATAACCGTTACTCCGTTAGTTGATTTTTTTGCAAAGATATGAAACTACTTTTGCATCTGACCTAAAGATACAAGACTAATTCTGCAATTGACCCAAAGATATATGACCAAATTGGGAACTGACCCAAACATACGAGACCAAAAGTGCAACAAAAACTGATATGAGACCAAATTAGAAACTAAGCAAAAGATATGAGATCAAATTTAACTTTGACCTATTAGTTATTAATTATTATTATTATTATTGAAGATGCTGAATTGCTGACTGTCCATGTGACTTGAAAATTGAAATAGTGAGAGACCTAATTAGTTATTAGAATCCCAATAAATTCAAAGAAACAAAGTAAATGAATCTGAGCCATGGTCGGCGCCACGTGTCATCCCCTCATTAGTCACGTTGTTCCCCCAAGGAATCTCTGCCTAGTACACTTCCCACCGACCCCTCTTTTAACTTCTGCAAAAAATCTCTCGTGAGTCACCAAAAAGCATAAACCTTTCCCTATAAATCAAGAAACCCTAATTTCCCTTCAAAGCATTCCTCTCAATTTTCATCATATACACTCTTAAACTTCTTCTTCTTCTTCTTCCTCTTTACAAGTTCAAAAATGGCTTCTTCTTCGAATTCTGAGACTTGTGTGCCGTTTCACCTCTGTTTCTTCCTCCTCACTCTGCTAATTTTCTTGGGTTTCTCGTGGTACTTGAACTACGAGCCCATGGTAGAGAGCTTCATGGACCAATTAAAGATAACGTTAATGGTGTCTCCTCTGTTTCTTCTGATAATACTTCACTTACTTTCCAAGTATAATTTTGGAAATGATGATGGAAATGGAGGAGGAAGAGGGGTATTTTCTTCGTCTTTGATCCCTTTGCCTGAGAGTGATTCATTGCACAGAGCAGGAGGAACACCTTGGGGAGTAGGGTTGCTTCTTGTTCTTCTGTTGTTCATGATCTCTTATCGATCTTCCTTCACAGAACGATGGTTCCCTCTTGTTTCAAGATGAAATTTCAGAGATTAATTCAGCCAAAATATTTGTATATATATATATATATCTCATTTTGTTTTAGTAAAATTAATAATGTATGTTGTCTTGTTTTGTATAAATGAAAGTTTGGTTATTTTTATGTTAATGTGCTTGTGGGTTGTTCTTTTTTTTTTTTTTAATTTTTTTATTTACAGTTCGTGCAATAGTTATAAAATGATTTTAAACCATAACTCTAGTAAGTCATCACGACTACCCAAAACACGTAAGTTATCGCTTTAACGCTAAACGACTTGACCTTAGTACCACCTTGTCTTAATCCCGATTGTCACACGATATTTTGGTCATGGATAAGGCACGAGAAAGTCATCCTTAATCCAAATCATAACTTTCTCGATTCCTTGAGTTAGTCTCATTTCCCTATGTGGCCACACATTCCTTGGACAGACTCATCGAGGGGCCTAGTTAAATATCTCTCAACTTAATGAGGGACAAAATTCTTTCTTGGTCAACTACATTCCTCAGCACAGTAAACAACCAAACCCGCACCTAGCCTGTATGGCTACCCTGTTACGGGCAACGTTGGACTAGGCCAAAGTTCGACATCTACAACGCCGGAATAGTCAAGACCTCATGTCTAAGGGCATCGTGACAGGTGTACAGGAGAGACTAGCTCATGACTAAACCCATGCAGGACTCTCCGGGTAAGTCCAACAACTTGTAACCCCTTACATAATTGCACCATGACTCTCGTAAAGCATCTCATGCGTGTATCTCCATACACCGAAGTCATGCTAGTCTTAGTTCATTCACATTCCCACATGAATAATCGACCAGGGACAGTTTAGAATAATTATCACATAATTAATCAAGGATTGTTATCACAGTAAACATGCTAATAATATGATAACGACTCAATTTATCATCTATAAATTAGTTAATCAATATGTTCATACATATAAAATGATTGGCCTTAGGACACAATCTCCATCAAAGGGAAGGGCAAAGGAAAGAGGAAGGGTAAAGTCCCGGTTGGTGAGACCAAGCCAGTGGCCAAGCCTAACCCGCAACCTGCCAAGAAGGCAAATCCCTCCAAGGATGCGATTTGCTTTTTCTGCTAAAAACCTAGACATTGGAAGAGGAATTGCAAATTGAATATGGAAGATCTGAAGAAGAAGAAGAAGAAGAAGAAGAGCGAGGCCTCTACTTCAGGTAACTTTGTTATAGATGTTCATTTTTCTACTTTAACCACTTGGGTATTAGATACAGCATGTGGTTCTCACATTTGTACAAATGTGCAGGGTCTTAGAGACAGTAGGAAGCTGGACAGAAGCAAGGTGGACCTACGTGTGGGCAATGGAGCTAGAGTTGTTGCTGTTGTTGTGGGAACACACGAGCTGGTGTTGCCCTCTGGGCTCATTTTTATTTTAAATAATTGTTATTATGTACCTTCTTTAAGTTCAAACATTATTTCGCTTTCTTATTTGGATAAGGAAGATTTTACATGTGTAAACGGTAATGGAAGGTGTTCAATTTATAAAGATGATGTTTTATTTGCTTATGGTGATTTGCAAGATAATCATTACATCTTAAAATTAGAACGACAACACGATAACAATATTTATAACATTGATACGAAAAAGATTAAGATTAACGAATCAAATCCTACATACCTTTGACATTGTCGTCTAGGCCATATAAACGAGAAACGCCTAGAGAAGCTCCATAAGGATGGACTTCTAAGCTCATTTGATTTTGAATCATATGATGCTTGCGAATCTTGTCTACTTGGAAAGATGACAAATGCGCCCTTCACTGGCCACAGTGAGAGAGCATCTGACTTATTGGGAATCATACATAGTGATGTATGTGGACCCATGAGTACTCAAGCTAGAGGTGGTTACTCATACTTCATAACGTTCACTGATGACTTCAGTAGGTTTGGCTATGTCTACCTAATGAAGCACAAGTCAGAGTCTTTTGAAATATTCAAAAGATTTCAAAGTGAAGTAGAGAACCAACTTGGCAAGAAAATCAAAGTCCTTCGATCCGATCGAGGAGACGAGTATTTGAGACAAGAATTTGTTGATCATCTTAGAAGTTGTGGGATAGTCTCACAACTTACCCCTCCTGGAACTCCACAGTGGAATGGTGTTTCTGAGAGGAGGAATCGAACTTTATTAGATATGGTCCGATCTATGATGAGTCAAGCTGATCTTCCGCCATCCTTTTGGGGGCATGCTCTAGAAACTGTTGCGTTCACACTTAATCGTGTTCCGTCTAAGGCAGTTGAGAAGACACCATATGAGATATGGATTGGGAAGAGGCCCAGTTTGTCTTACCTCAAGGTTTGGGGATGTGAAGTTTATGTTAAACAATAGCCTAACGATAAACTGTCTCCCAAATCTCTTAAGTGTTTATTTGTGGGATACCCCAAGGAAACGAGGGGGTATTATGTCTACTACCCATCTGACAACAAAGTGTTTGTAGTCAGAAATGGATTCTTTCTAGAAAAGGATTTTGTCTCCAAAAGAGACAGTGGGAGTAAGATAGATCTTGAAGAGGTTCAAGATCCACAAGACACTCTAGAGGCGTAGACGGAAACTAGAGAAGAGCCACAAGACGTTGTGAAAGCTCCTCTAGTAGCACAAGGACCACGAAGGTCTGATAGAACACGTTCTCAACCTCAAAGATATGGATTTTTGATGACTGAGAACAAGGATGTGTTGCTCATGGAGCGTGGTGAGCCGACCACCTATCAAGAAGCTATTGTGGGTCCCAACTCTGAGAAATGGGTTGAAGCCATGAAGGCAGAGATGCAATCCATGTATGACAATAGGGTATGGACCTTAGTTGATCCACCTGAAGGTGTAAAAGCCGTAGGGTGCAAGTGAGTTTTCAAGGAGAAAACCGACATGGATTGCAACGTCAATGTCTTTAAGGCCAGGCTAGTTGCAAAGGGGTTCACTCAACGTCATGGTATTGACTATGATGAAACGTTTTCCCCAGTTACAATGGTCAAGTCCATTAGGATCCTCCTTGCCATAGCCGCATATTATGACTATGAGATATGACAAATGAATGTTAAAACAACATTCCTTAATGGAAGGCTGCCCGAGGATGTGTACATGACACAACCTGAGGGGTTTGTCTGTTCAGAGGAACCAGAGAAGGTATGCAAGCTTCAGAGATCCATTTATGGATTGAAGCAAGCATCCCGGAGTTGGAATCATCGTTTTGATGAGGTAGTCAAAGAGTTTGGCTTCTTACAAAACCCTGATGAGCCTTGTGTTTACAAGAAGGTTAGTGGGAACACGATTGTTTTCTCGGTGCTTTATGTCGATGACATATTGCTCATTGGAAATGATGTTCCTACCTTGGAGATCGTGAAATCTTGGTTGGGAAAATCATTCTCGATGAAGGACTTAGGAGAAGCTGCCTATATTCTAGGAATCAAGATCTATAGAGATAGATCTCGAAGGCTTCTTAGATTAAGTCAGAGTACATACTTGGATAAGGTACTGAAACGGTTCAGTATGCAAGATTCCAAGAAGGGATTCATACCGATGAATCATGGTTTAGTCATGAGCAAGAATGAGTGTCCCAAGACACTTGATGAGCGAGGGCGCATGAGTGGCATCTCTTAAATAGAGAAAGCAATAATTACCTCCTCTTTGATTGAACCACACGGCGTGTGTGGTCCAATCAACTACAAATTTAGAAATCGTAGGTCAAACTGCGATTTGTTCTGACATTGACTAGCATGTGTCAGTC
>QANZ01023685.1:3442-14362 GCA_003254925.1 Chamaecrista fasciculata
TGTTATCATAGTAAACATGCTAATAATATGATAACCATTAATTTATCTCCATAAATTAATTGATATGTTCCCAACATATCTAAAGGATGATTGACCCTAGGGCACAATCTCCATCAAACTTCCACTTGCACTAGGTACAATCATTAATCAAACTGTTCCTAACTCTTAGAAACATCCATTAATGTGCGTCTAATTCCTAATTGACGTTACATGTTTTTCATGTAAACCTGTGGTGGGGTTTAGCAAAAGGACTGGCAGAATCCTCGACTGCTACTTTTACATATCTTAGTATCACCATTTTGAAGTGATCTTATCTGAGTACATCACTGTCGGAATGTCAGTGGGGAAACTCTTTCCCGCTTAGGCGTCTTCCTGTCTCTACAAGATGACCTTTAAGCATACTTCAGACATTAGTTTTACAGTCTGCATCTCCACACGACTAACCCATTCTTGTAGAATCAGCGATCGCATTCCGCTTGGAACCATTCCAACTTACGATCTCTACTGTTCAGGGAATACATTTTCATTACTGCGATTAATCTTGGTTGGTTCGAATAATGGGCTTCTTGTGTAACCACCTTACACATTAATTCTTCCATATACCAAGAATTTGTCTTTAGTGCTTCTCAAGTACTAAGGACCTTAATGATGGCCTTCCAGTGAGAATTTGTCTTTAGTGCTTCTCAAGTACTAAGGACCTTAATGATGGCCTTCCAGTGAACCTCAACAGGGTCACAGCCTATCATTTACAGGGCAAACGACATATTGAGTCTAGTACAACATGATGGATCCTATTGCCAAAGCATATGGGACGCCACTCATGTGTCATTGCTCATCACGTGTTTCAGGAAACACTGATTCTTGCAAAAGACTAACCCCCTTGATTCATCGCCATGAATCCCTTCTTGAAGTCTCTCATACTGAACTCTTCAGTATCTTATTCAAGAATGTACTCCTTGACTCAATTCTAAGAAGCTCTTCTGAGAACCATCTCATAGATCCCATCTTCTTATCCTTCATTGAAAGTGATTAATATCTCTAAGATTCTCAATCTCAGGGATAGTAATGCAGCTTTCAACTAGCTATATGTGCATGACACATAGCACCATGATTGCAATTGTGCTCCCACTAACCTTCTTGTAAACATAGGACCCATCTAGGTTTTGCATGAAGCCAAACTCCTTTGGTGTTTTCATCAAAACAAAGATTAAAGATTCTTGACAGGTGGCGGGCTCACCACGCTCCTAGAGCAACACCTCCCTGCTCTCAATGTCCAAAGATCCCCATCTTTGAAATTGAGAACGTGTTCTGTCAGAACTTCGTTGTCTTTATGTTTTAGAGTAGCTTCCACAACTCTTGCGGATCTTCTCTAGTTTTCGTCTGTGTCTCTGATTTGTTTTGTGAATCTTGAACTCTTCAAGATTCATCTTACTCCCACTGTTTCTTTTGGAAACAACGAATCCCTTTCTAAAAGGTATTCTCCCCTGACTACAAACTCTTTGTGGTCAGATGGGTAGTAGACTTGATATCCCTTCTTAGGGTATCCAACAAACTCATAATGAGACATCAAGAGACTCTTTTCATTCCATATCTCATATGGTGTTCTCCAGACGAAACGGTTAAGTGTGAAGTCAACAGCTTCTAGAGCACACCCCTTGAGGTTGGCATAAGATCAATTATCTTAGATCAAACCTTATCTTAATAGGGTTTGACATCTTTTCTTAAAACACCATCCACTATGGGATTTTAAGCAAGAGTGAGTTGTGATCTCACAGCTTCTAAGATGTCTAGCAGAGTCTTTGACTCAAATCCTAATCCTTTGATCCAATCGAAGGTTTCAGATTTTATTGTCTAGTTAATTTTCTACTTCGTTTTGAAATCTCCATTTCAAAGAACTCCAACTTGTGTTTCAAAGGATAGCCGTAGATCTAACCTTTGAAGCATTTAGTGAGAGTCATCACTTCTAGCTCAAACACTTATGGGTCTACATACATCAACCATGTATGATCTCCACTAAGTTAGACTTTCCTTTACTATAAAGGAAAAACTCTTGTTGTCTTTCCATTTTAAACAAGTCTTGCAAGCATCACATGATTCCAAATCATGAAGCTTCAAGGTGGTTCTTGTTTGTATGGCCTAAACAACAAATGCCAAAAGTTTGTATTGATGTTATAAATATTGTTATTGTTCTAATTTAAATATAATAAATACCTTTGCAAATCTCATAAGCAAATAAACATTTATTTAAAATAGAAACCATTCTTCAATGTTTACACAAAATCTTCCTTATCTAATAAGGAGAAAAACCAATGTTTAAACATTTTAAAGAATAACAAAAACTAGCCCATAGAGGGCGATCCAAGCTCGCTTGTTCCTTCAGTAGCAACGGCAGCAACATTTGCTCCATTGTCCACATCTAGGTCCATCTCGCTTCCGGCCTTGCTTTCTACCGTCTCTGAAGACCCTACACATCAAATGTGAGAATCACATGTGCATCCAATACTCAAGTGATTTAAGTAGAAAAACAGAACACTTTATAACATAGATACCTGAAGTAGAGGCTTTAACGCACTTCTGCTTCTTTTGATCCTCCCAGTAGTATTTGCACTTTCTCATCGCGTGTCCTGACACTTGACAGAAAGAACAGAATACTTCCTCTGAGGGCTTTGCCTTCTTGGCAGGAGATTGAGGGTCGTCCTCTGGTTTGGTCTCACCATCCAGCACGATTCCCTTTCCCTTTTCTTTGCCCTTCTTCTTCCTTTCCCTTTTCTGGATCATGGATGCCTCAACAGACTTGAGCATCCCATGCAACTCAGAAACTGTTTTCTCTGTTCCTCTCCTTAAGAAGCTTTTAATAAACGGGTTATAGCTCTCAGGAAGTGAGCACAGGATTACTCCAGTGGCAAACTCTTGTGGAAGAGGAAAACCGAGCCTATCAAGGTGATCTATATACCCTCTCATCCTCATGACATGGTAATGAACAGATTCACCTTTAGCCATTTTGCAAGACACGAGAGCTTTGTTAGTCTCATATCTATCTTGTCTGATTTGGTAGCTAAACATTTCCTTGAGACGAGTTATCTCATATGCCATCAATTGATCCAAGCCCTCATGCAGCTCTGGAATCATTGTGTCTACCATCAAACAAGAGACCTCCAGCGAGTCATCGAAGTGCTTCTCCCAAGCCCTCCACTCTGCTCCTAGAGCGCCCTTGGCAGGCTCATTAGGAATAGGCCTGTCCATAACATAGAGCCTCCTCTCTTGGGTGAGAACTATTCTCAGATTACGAAACCAATCGAGGAAATTCGTTCTGGCCAGCTTATCCTTCTCAAGGATAGGTCGCAGTGAAAATGATGAACTATTGTTTGCCATTTTTGATTCTACAATTTTAAAGATATGAAAAATTTATTAGCAGATAAAATACTTCCACTATTTTATAAAACTCAGTGAAATTTATTATTAGTGGCTAAGATCCATATTTCACCAAAATTTACCGTCGCGGAGGCGATCATGCACCTTTTGGTTATTTAGGTAGGTAACTCTTACCAATCACATCTCATGTGACTCTTAGATCCTTATGGGACTGTATCATCTTATGATACTTATTATGGCATGTTTATCCCATCTAATGCCTTGAGGTCCAAAACCGTTTTGATAACCCCATTAAGTCACACGGTAAAACATGTGAATGGCTAAATTCAAGATAACGAGGCCAAAGCCCAACCCCATATCATCAAGGCCCAACTGCTATACGTGTCGCGGAGGCGATCACCGTATCCAAAGAACCAAGATTTCAATAGGCGTTATATTGAAAATCCCATTCACCCGTGTCTCCTCAAGGTCAAGGCAGATACGTGTCGCGGAGGCGATCACCGCTCCACGATGAACAAGATTTTGACAGGGCGTTTTAGCGATGGCATTAAGACTTAAGATTTTCTAAAAGAGTTTGATTTTATTTAAAATATTCCGATTTAATTGTTTAATTCTAAAACCCTTTTAAAATTAAACGAGTCATGCAACCATGTTTATTTTCCCCATGTATCTCATACATATAAACATGTGTTTGGATTTTGTATCTCATACAAATCCCACGCTCGTATCGTATACGTGGCTATAGCGCATTGTTTGATTAAAGCATGTTAAAATCGCACCTAAGCATACATCTAGCGCATCTCATACATCTAAATGCAATGCAACACACCGTGTTTAGATATGGCTCATCTACCCTAGAATTCTCCCAAGCCAATGAGAGAACTTTTCTAAAAGAAAAATAAAATTACAAGTGAATAAACCCCAGTTGCATTGAGGTATAAACAGAAAGTAAAATTACATAAGAGTAGAGGGAGACGACACGCAGGCCGTATTTACCAAAAATAACTCTCCTAGAGCCATATCCAACACCACACATTCAAATATGAACAATTCATATAAAAATGTCAAACACGGTAAATAAACACACATATTTAAAACTCTTTTAAAATTGTGTTTAATTTTAGGGTTGTGCAATTTTAACATGCCTTTTCTTGAAATTTAGGCCTATTATCAATAATTATAAAATTCAAGAATCTAATTCAAGAATTTCGAATTATTGACCCAAAATTTATAAAATTCCAAATTTTAATAAATTTAAACCATCTTTATAATATTATAATTAAAACACTTTTAATTATAATTATATAAAGATTTCGACTTAGGCCTTAATATTCAAGAAAATTATCCAAATCAATCTCATTGATTTATTTATGTATCTCATACATAATTTTGCACATAGATTAGCAAAATCGACTTTAGCCTAGATTTGATCGGTGAATTTCGTAAAACTAAAACTTGTGATTGAAAGCGGTAAACACACAAACTTCATACATCTCATGTACAAACAAACAGTTTTAAATCCAAGAACTAGCGTGGCTCTGATACCACTGTTGGGAATTCAAGGGCGCCTAAGGCAGCGGAAGCATGTAAAATTTAAAATTTAAAGAAACAATAAACGCCCAGGTCCAAGAATTCCCGAACGGATCCGCTAGCTGAATTTAAAACTTTTGGTTAAGTGGTATACCTCAGAGTTTCAATCGCTTTAGTTGAACGGGGCGTTCCCAAGAAGTCCACTTGACGCGTCCTTCCTCCGCCGGTAATCCACACGAACAGTTTGGAGATGCCTAGGTGCTAGCCTCCTTCACTTCTCAAGTGAATCCGGAACCTTTATCTACGGGTGTTCTTTTGAATTCAAGAACTCTTCTTGAATGTCCAAGAACTTGATGGCGCCTTGATCAAGAACTCTTCTTGATCCCACACAACCTTTCCACACAATATTAACTCTTAATATTGCGCCACTTTCTCTCTCTAGGAAAGCTAGGATGCGATTTTCTTTCTCTCTCCTCACCAAGAGAAAATCGAATTTTCTCTCTAAGGAAAAACTAGGCTAGTCGACTTTTCTTATGTGCATGAGACTCTCACCCTTTTGTGATTTCACTCTCAAGAATCCAATTCTCAAGTTTGTGAATTCTCTCTCTAGACTTAGATCAAAATCGAAATTTTTCTCTCTCTAGAATTGGCATGCCCTCACTTATCAAAGAATCAAATTCTTCTCTAAGTCTATGGCCAAAGTCGACTTAGGCTTGTATTTATAGGGTTTGGGGATTTTGATAATTATAATTTTAGGAAGGCCTAAAATTATATAATTATCAAACCATAATATTATGATATCTTAATATCACAATTTTAGGACTTGATTTCCAATTTAAAATATTACCTTAATATTAAAATTGGAATCAAAATGCAATCTTGGAGAATCAATTTGGAAGATCAAATCTTCCCAAATCTCTCTCTCCCTCCATGCGCCTATCTTCCCCATTTTTGGTGGAATTTAATAAATCAAAATAACTAACTAACTCTTAGATAGTTATAACTAATTTGTTATTTTCCAACAATATTGAATTAAAGAATTCCCAGAATATCTTTAAGTCAATCTCACCAAGTCTCAAACTCTAGATAATTGAATTAAAATATTACATTAATATTTAAATCCAATTGGACCTAAAATTTCGACTTGCCCTATAAGTCATGAATTAAAATATTACTTTAATATATTTAATTCATCCATTTGAAATCTAGATCAAATCTCATTTGAATTTCAAATTTCAAGCCATGACTTTAATTAATAAAACATTTTTATTAATTAAATTCCTTGTATATATGAGGCGCCAACCTCATCCTATTTAGTCCTAATATTAGTGAATTTAATAAATTAATAATTTCCTAACTCTTAGGAACATTATCTAATTTATAATTCCCCTAATATTATAAATAGGAATATAATTGTAAATAGCCTAATCCAATTATCTATTTAACAATTATCATATATATATATTTAAATTTGTCTCACAAATCTAAATATAATATATCTGTAGATAATTAATTCAAGACAAGACTTAATGTCCCACAATAAGTTATGTCTCAAACGGTGTCACAAATGTGACCCACGAATTAGGGTTAACTCGTGTTCCAGCTTGGCATCTGGTTCCTGCTCGTGTGTGACCCAGCAGGCCCCACGTGAAGTTGGCAGTAAATCATCTCATGACTTACAAGTCGAGAGCAGACTCTAGCAAGTCATCACGACTACCCAAAACACGTGAGTTATCGTTCTAACCCATAAACGACTTAACCTTAGTACGATCATGTTTAGATCCCTTTTTGTCCTACGATATTTCGGTAAGGATCAGGCATGGGAATGTCATCCAAAATCCAAACCTCAACTTTCTCGATCTCCTGAGTAAGTCCCAATATTCAGTGTGGCCACACATTCCCTTGGACAGTCTCGTCGAGGGGCCCAGTTAAATATCTCCCATCTCTATGAGGGACAAAATTCCATCTTGGTCAACCACATTCCTCAGCACGACAATCAACCAAACCCGTACTCAGCCCTTATGGCTACCCTGTTACGGATAACGTTAGACTAAGCCAAAGTTTGACAACTGTAATGCCGGAATAGTCAAGACCTCAGGTCTAAGGGCATCATGACAGATTGTACAGGAGAGACCAGCTAATGACTGAACCCATGCAGAACTCTCCGGGTCGGTCCAGCAACTTGTAACTCTTACATAATTGCACCATGACTCTCGTCCCAGCATCTAGTGCGTGCATCTCCATGCACCGAGGTCATGCTGGTCTTGGTTCAATTCAAGTTCCCACTCGAATGAGCGACCAGGGACTGTTTAGATTAATTATCTCATAATTAATCATGGATCGTTATCATATTAAACATGCTAATAATATGATAACCATTAATTTATCTCCATAAATTAATTGATATGTTCCCAACATATCTAAAGGATGATTGACCCTAGGGCACAATCTCCATCACAAGGGGCATCTTCCCCTCAACTATAACCTAAGTTACCATTTAACTACTTGATTATTTGGCAAACCATGGGCGTGAGTGGCTTGGAACAACTTGAAACGGATCACGGATGATTGGAAACGTTGTATGCTTGAAGCTTGCAACAAGATTAGCCTTCATTGTATCAATTATGGACCACCCTATACTCTCTATCGATGTTAATCACAACCTCCCCCAAGCTCAATCCTCTTCTAGGGAGGATGTATAGGCTCTCAAGGTTTGAGATTGTGCTTCGACGAGCTCAAAATCCCTTTGACTGGCCATCGATATAAGTTAGACGATGTTGAGATGAGAAGAAGAGGTGGGAAAACAAAGCAAGGGTCATCTTCCGCTCAACTCTAACCTAAGTTACCATTTAACTACTTGATTATTTGGAAAACCATGGGCGTGAGTGGCTTGGAACAACTTGAAACGGATCATGGATGATTGGAAACGTTGTATCCTTGAAGCTTGCAACAAGATTTGCCTTCATTGTATACACTATGGACCACCCTATACTCTCTATCGATGTTAATCACTACCTCCCCCAAGTTCAATCCTATTCCAGGGAGGATGTATAGGCTCTCAAGGTTTGAGATTGTGCTTCGACGAGCTCAAACTCCCTTTGATTGGCCACCGATATAAGGTAGACGATGTTGAGATGAGAAGAAGAGGAGAGAAAACAAAGCAAGGGGCATCTTCCCCTCAACTCTAACCTAAGCTACCATTTAAATACTTGATTATTTGGCAAACCATGAGCGTCAGTGGCTTGGAACAACTTGAAACGGATCATGGATGATTGGAAACGTTGTATGCTTGAAGCTTGCAACAAGATTTGCCTTCATTGTATCAACTATGGACCACCCTATACTCTCTATCGATGTTAATCACAACCTCCCCCAAGCTCAATCCTATTCCAGGGAGGATGTATAGGCTCTCAAAGTTTGAGATTGTGCTTCGACGAGCTCAAACACCCTTTGATTGGCCACCGATATAAGGTAGACGATGTTGAGATGAGAAGAAGAGGAGAGAAAACAAAGCAAGGGGCATCTTCCCCTCAACTCTAACCTAAGTTACCATTTAACTACTTGATTATTTGGCAAACCATGGGCGTGAGTGGCTTGGAACAACTTGAAACGGATCATGGATGATTGGAAACGTTGTATGCTTGAAGCTTGAAACAAGATTCGCCTTCATTGTATCAACTATGGACCACCCTGTACTCTCCACCGTTGTTAATCACAACCTCCTCCAAGCTCAATCCTCTTCTAGGGAGGATGTATAGGCTCTCAAGGTTTGAGATTGTGCTTCGACAAGCTCAAACTCCCTTTGATTGGCCATCGATATAAGGTAGACGATGTTGAGATGAGAAGAAGAGAAGAGAAAACAAAGCAAGGGGCATCTTCCCCTCAACTCTAACCTAAGTTACCATTTAACTACTTGATTATTTGGCAAACCATGGGCGTGAGTGGCTTGGAACAACTTGAAACGGATCATGGATGATAGGAAACGTTGTATGCTTGAAGCTTGCAACAAGATTCGCCTTCATTGTATCAACTATGGACCACCCTGTACTCTCCACCGTTGTTAATCACAACCTCCTCCAAGCTCAATCCTCTTCTAGGGAGGATGTATAGGCTCTCAAGGTTTGAGATTGTGCTTCGACGAGCTCAAACTCCCTTTGATTGGCCATCAATATAAGATAGACGATGTTGAGATGAGAAGAAGAGGAGAGAAACCAAAGCAAGGGGCATCTTCCCCTGAACTCTAACCTAAGTTACCATTTAATTAATTGATTATTTGACAAACCATGGGCGTGTGTGGCTTGAAACAACTTGAAACGGATCTTGGATAATAGGAAACATTGTATGCTTGAAGCTTGCAACAAGATTCGCCTTCATTGTATTAACTATGGACCACCCTGTACTCTCCACCGTTGTTAATCACAACCTCCTCCAAGCTCAATCCTCTTCTAGGGAGGATGTATAGGCTCTCAAGGTTTGAGATTGTGCTTCAACGAGCTCAAACTTCCTTTGATTGGCCATCAATATAAGATAGACGATGTTGAGATGAGAAGAAGAGGAGAGAAACCAAAGCAAGGGGCATCTTCCCCTCAACTCTAACCTAAGTTACCATTTAACTACTTGATTATTTGGCAAACCATGGGCGTGAGTGGCTTGGAACAACTTGAAACGGATCATGGATGATTGGAAACGTTGTATGCTTGAAGCTTGCAACAAGATTCGCCTTCATTGTATCAACTATGGACCACCCTATACTCTCTATCGATGTTAATCACAACCTCCCCCAAGCTCAATCCTCTTCTAGGGAGGATGTATAGGCTCTCAAGGTTTGAGATTGTGCTTCGACGAGCTCAAAATCCCTTTGACTGGCCATCGATATAAGTTAGACGATGATGAGATGAGAAGAAGCGGAGGGAAAACAATGCAACTGTCATCTTCCCCTCAACTCTAACCTAAGTTACCATTTAACTACTTGATTATTTGGCAAACCATGGGCGTGAGTGGCTTGGAACAACTTGAAACGGATCATGGATGATTGGAAACGTTGTATGCTTGAAGCTTGCAATAAGATTCGCCTTCATTGTATCAACTATGGACCACCCTGTACTCTCCATCGTTGTTAATCACAACTTCCTCCAAGCTCAATCCTCTTCTAGGGAGGATGTATAGGCTCTCAAGGTTTGAGATTGTACTTCGACAAGCTCAAACTCCCTTTGATTGGCCATCGATATAAGGTAGACGATGTTGAGAAAAGAAGAAGAGGAGAGAATACAAAGCAAGGGGCATCTTCCCCTCAACTCTAACCTAAGTTACCATTTAACTACTTGATTATTTGGCAAACCATGGGCGTGAGTGGCTTGGAACAACTTGAAACGGATCATGGATGATTGGAAACATTGTATGCTTGAAGTTTGCAACAAGATTCGCCTTCATTGTATCAACTATGGACCACCCTATACTCTCTATCGATGTTAATCACAACCTCCCCCAAGCTGAATCCTCTTCTAGGGAGGATGTATAGGCTCTCAAGGTTTGAGATTGTGCTTCGACGAGCTCAAACTCCCTTTGATTGGCCATCAATATAAGATAGACGATGTTGAGAAAAGAAGAAGAGGAGAGAAACCAAAGCAAGGGGCATCTTCCCCTCAACTCTAACCTAAGTTACCATTTAACTACTTGATTATTTGGCAAACCATGGGCGTGAGTGGCTTGGAACAACTTGAAACGGATCACGGATGATTGGAAACGTTGTATGCTTGAAGCTTGCAACAAGATTAGCCTTCATTGTATCAACTATGGACCACCCTATACTCTCTATCTATGTTAATCACAACCTCCCCCAAGCTCAATCCTCTTCTAGGGAGGATGTATAGGCTCTCAAGGTTTGAGATTGTGCTTTGACGAGCTCAAAATCCCTTTGACTGGCCATCGATATAAGTTAGACGATGATGAGATGAGAAGAAGAGTTGAGAAAATGAAGCAAGGGGCATCTTCCCCTCAACTATAACCTAAGTTACCATT
>QANZ01023695.1:0-21240 GCA_003254925.1 Chamaecrista fasciculata
TTACAAATATAAATACAAGTATAAAATACAAATACAATTACAATGACAAGTACAATTACGAATACAAACACGAATACAAACACAAACACAAACACAAATAAAAGTACAAGCACAGACAAAAACACAATCCAGTCAGTCTACCCAAGACACACAACATTCGAAGAGGAATTAAACACTGTCACCATCTTATATCTACATGTTACATGATCAAATAAAATATACAACTAGAATTCCATGTTTCTCATCACTTATAGAATCAATAAAATTCACAAAAAAAAAAGAAAGCACACATATAGGAATATCACAAGGTCTATGGGAAGCTCAACAACATTGATAACCTTGTAAAGAAAATCAATCAAAATGCAAGAATATGAAGATAACAATAAATTCATCCAACACTTGTCAAGGCCAACTTATAGAAATCCAAACAATCAAGAACACCATCTCTTTCATCAGTTATAAATAACTCAAGTAGTTTTGCAAACTCAAGATTTCCACCATAAGGGAATTTGCCACCAATTTGAACATTTCTCAACCTCAACCCTTCATTGGGCAGAAATACAAATACTCATCTCATCCCGCAGTAAGATAATATACCATACATAACCATTCATCCACAAGTAATAATTATATCAATGTAATTTAATTCAAAGTCAATCACTCACCATCATCAACGAAATATTTGAAATACGAAGATTTATATCCGAATGTACTCAAGGTTCCCAAATTTTTGACAAACTGTCTATGAAAGAATTTAGTTCACAAAATAAACGAATCTTATCATCAATCAAGCCCTCACCCGGGGCAAGGAGGAAAAAGCCACTCACCTCGATCCGAAGAATTGATAACGGCACCTCATAGCTTTTGACCAACAATCGGTGTAAGCAAATCTACAAGTACATTAACAAACAAAGTTTCATTCGATATACTATGAGAATCAACTCTAAATGACCCGAAAGTCCAACCTTCACAGATTATCTTCATCTTAACCCCTAGTAACGTATCTTTATTCAAAGAACTTATCCTACCCTCATTCACACACTCCTAGGATCCTAACAATCAAACAAGAGACTAAAGAGAGACCGGGGTATCAATTTAGGAGCTTTAGCAAGGTTGTGAAATCCAAAAGTTCAAGTTAAATTCACCAACGAGTTTCAAAACCAATAACATAGACCAATCTTACAAACTTGACACTTTCACTCTTATAAGCCAAACTTGTACAATGTGATTCTCACACATTAAAATGAAGACTATGATGTAAGAGTCCCTCATAGTTCTAAAGAAATCCTTTTTGTTCATCAAAATCATTCTTAGGGACCAAAATGCAACTTTAAAGGTTTGAGCATGAAAGCCAAATTTCAAAATGCACATATTAAATTTAAATCAATGCATTCTAACTCATTAAAATAGTTCATTGAACTCCCCCAAGTTAACAATTTTAAGAAAACCCAATGATTTCATCAAAAACCACATTTCAAGTTTTGCCCTAAAACTTATCGGGTCCAAAATTGATGAAATTGAAACCAAACTTGTAGACAATTGTTTTAGAGCAATTAGAACACTAAGAATCTCAAAACATGCAGCAGAACCAGCAAGTAATGACAGCAAGTCGAACACTTTAGAGAGAGACACGATAAGGGACGAAATGGGTAAGAATCAATACCTAGAAGAATGGAGGGAAAGGAGCGACGGAGGAGCAGCTCACCGGCAGTCACCGGCGTCGTCTGACCGGCAGCAAGCTCCGACGTCAATGGTATGGAGTTTGGGGAAGGCTGGAGTCGAGATAGAGGAAGTGGGTGAGAGACGAGATAGAGATTTGGAATGAAGGTGGAGAAATCGATTTGGGGCTTTTAAGTGGTGTTGGGGTCATTTTGCAATTTTCAGAAGTTAGGGGACCAGATCCGATATTAAATTGCAGTACCTCAAAAATTTGCATTTCTGAAAAAACCCAAAACTGTTTAAATCTTTCTAAAATAGTCCCGAAAACTCAAAATTTTAGAGATAAAGTTTCTTGACAAAATTTATATCGTTGGCTTCATTGCAGAGAGTAGATTCCAAATATAAAATTTGTTTTTGAAAATTTTATCTCTAACATGCCTCAGTTCTTAGTTAAAAATGTCTTTTGTCGGGTCCAAATAAAAACCCAGATGAAATTTTAAACTCCGTTTGCTCCCAAAATTTTACCACAAGCTTAATAAAATATGAGGATCTCAAATATGACAATTAAAATTCTAAATTTTCATGTTCACTAATTTCTAAAATTTATATCCAAAAACTCCTAATACTGGTTTAAAATTAGCTTAAAATACATCTATAATTCTAAAAATCACTTATTTTATTTTTTAAGCACCCAAAACTAAATTCCAAAACTCCGGGATCTCACATAACCTAAATACCACCTTGTCATAATTCCTATTGTCTCACGATATTTCGGTCATGGATCAAGCACGGGAATGTCATCCATAATCCAAACCATAACTTTCTCGATTTCCTGAGTTAGTCCCAATTTCCAGCGTGGCCACGCATTTCTTGGACAGACTCATCGAGGGCGCCAGTTAAATATCTCTCATCTCAATGAGGGACAAAATCCCATATTGGTCAACCACATTCCTTTGCACAGCAATCAGCCAAACCCGTACCTAGCCTGTATGGCTACCCTGCTACGGGTAACGTTGGACTAGGCCAAAGTTTGACAACTACAATGCCGGAATAGTCAAGACCTCAGGTCTAAGGCTATCGTGACAGATGTACAGGAGAGGCTCGCTTATGACTAAACCCATGCAGGACTCTCCGGGTCGGTCCAGCAATTTGTAACCTTTACAAAATTTGCACCATGACTCTCGAGAAGCAACCAGTGCATGTATCTCTATACACCGAGGTCATGCTGGTCTTAGTTCATTTACGTTCCCACGTGAATGATCGACCAGGGATAATTTTAGATTTAATTATCATATAATTAATCAAGGACGCTATCATAGTAAACACGCTAATAATATGATAACAACATAATTTATCTATATAAATTAATCAAAAATATATGTTCAAACAAAACATAAAAATGATTGGCCCTAGGGCACAATCTCCATCAATATCTATAAAATGATTGGCCCTAGGGCACAATCTCCAACAGGCCGTGGGTTGCGCCGGCGGCCCAATACGAAGGTGCAGTGAAATATCTGCGATATTTTGATTATATCTTCGTATCTTTAATCGTATCCGTGCAAAACATACTCTACTTCTTCTGAATATTCTGAGCCACAAGATTTCCCTTTTTGACCCGCTGGCCCAAAGGGACGGCGCAGACTCAATCTCTTCTGAAGCTTATTTGCTGACATCATATTCTGGAATATTCCTGCGCCGTGTGAATCACCGAATCTGGGCCGGCGGCCCACGTGGCGGCGCAGAGATTTCTTTTGCTCAACGCGATCTTCTGGAATATTCTGATATTTCCCTTTTGGTTTGGCCCTGTTTGGATATCTGAAACACTAGATAAACCATTAAGTAGCACATATTTATAAAGTATAATAAATGACGCTAATTAACTCATTTTATCCACTTTATTCCACCATACCTTAGTGTTGCCCTTAGCATATTAATTGGTCTAATTCTAATATATTATTATTATAAACATACCAAAAGAAGGCCAAATAACTTGTTCACTTTTGGGTTGATCAACTTCCTTCTTAACAACATCTAAGATTAGGGGGTTTAACCTTCTCTGTGGATGTCTTTTTGGCTTACTATCATTCTCTAAAAGGATTCGGTGAGTGCAAATGGTAGGGTTTATTCCAGGTATATCTGCTAAAGACCAACCTAAAGCTCCCTTATGTTCTCTCAATACCTCAATTAATCTTGACTCTTCTTCCCTAGAAAGGCTACTAGAAATAATTACTGGTAACTTCTCATTCTCTTCCAAGAAAGTATACTTGAGGTTGGAGGGTAAACTTTTAAGCTTAAGGGTGGGCGGTTTAATAACAAAAACTATTGTCAAGACACCAAGCTCTTAATCAATAAATAGGAATTATAACTAGTTCTTAGGTTCAACAAGAAATCAAGAACAAGAAAGTAAAACCCTAATTCAAGTATGAGAAAACTCCCTTAAATGTAGACCCTAGTTCATGCTTTGCTCCAATGCTCCTCCGGGCGTAGGTGTTTAGCTGCTCATGGTGGAAAGATGAACAAATTCAGATTGAATTGCCATGATCCCACAATAACTTTGAGATGAAGAATATTTCTCTATTTTCTACGGTGCTCTCTACTCTTTGAGCTCTCGGAATTGGCGATCTGAGACTGAAACGTCGAGCTCTATTGATAGCCCTGAGTAATATGCTTGATTCGCAAGGCAAGGAGCGATTTTGGACTTGGGCCGTCAGCTGCGCCGGCGGCCCAACACGGAGGCGCAACGCAAAATCCGCGATTTTTTTATTATTATCTCCATATCTTGAATCCTAGCCGTCCAAATTATATGTTTAAACTTTGGAATATCCTGAGCCGCGAGATTTCCAATTTGAGCCGTTGGCTCAAAGTGACGGCACAGCGCAAAATCCGCGCTGAAGATATTTGCTGACGTCATACTCTTCTTAGAGTCCCGCGCCGCTGGAAGTCCTGATTTGGGCCGGCGGCCCAACATGATGGCGCAAAACTTTTTGTGCTTTTTGTGATCCTCTCGTTGATTTCAAATGTTTCCCTTTGATTAGACCTTGTTTGGATGTCTGAAACACTGACAAACCCATTAAATAGCACTTATTTATAAAATACAATAAATAAACACTAAATAACCTATTTTTATCCATTTTATTATGCCATATCTTAGTGCATCCCTTAATACATTAATTGGTTTAATTGCAACATATTAGGGTTGATCAGCCGTTATCCCCTGCTGCTGAACAGAGTGATAACTCTTCTCCAAAGAGAAATATGATTCTAGGCGAAGAAGATCCCTCTGTTGCATCAGTTGTGTTGAATAAAATAAAGCAAGAGAAGTGATTGAGTCATCTAGATAATTTTTGTGTAAGTTTGTTCTTTGTGATTCTGCGTTCCAGTTTCACTTTTTGTTTGTTATTCTCCATGTAAAGTTTGTGGTTTGTTATTTTGTTGTTTTTTCTTTGTTGAAGTTTTTGAAGGATTTTGACTATGTAATGGAGAATTTGTTTAGCTAATATATAATATTTGTTTGGCAATGTGCAGTTGAGGATCACCTTAATATATTACGTTAAGTTTTTTAACTGTTACTTTAAAAGATAAATAATGTATATCATACCCTTTGGCAAGCTAGTCGGTATATGAATAGCAAATGTCTCACTAAAATAATATTTTCTGAATGGTTGCTGAAGATTGGCGATGGTAAGATTGGTACCAATGTTACAGACGAGCAATCTGAGGTTGAAATACTTGATGATATTTTAATCAAGAATTTTTCTGATCCATTAGAATCAATTGTTGAGTCAACTTATCCTAATTTCTTGGAGAACTATAACAAAGTTGACTACTTCAGAGATAGGGCTATGCTTGCTCCAATGTTGGATGATGTGAATGATGTAAATGATACTATGATTAGTAAACTTCCAGGTGTCGAGAAAACTTACTTGAGTTCGGATAGCATCTGTAAGAGTGATGACAATGTTGATATGATGTCTCAAATGTACCTGACCGAATTCTTGAATTTTATTAAAGGTTCAGGACTACCATATCATTGTTTGAAGCTCAAGATAGGAGCACATGTTATGTTACTCAGGAATATTCACAAAGCTTTGGGTCTATGTAATGGTACCAGATTGATCGTTTCAAGAATGACTGATCATGTTATTGAAGCCATTGCTATGTCTGGGAAGGCTGTTGGACAAAAAGTCTTAATTGCATGCTTACTAATCACTCCTTCTGAATCTAAATTACCTTTCAAATTCCAAAGGCGTCAGTTTCCAGTAGTGTTGTCATTTGCAATGACTATTAATAAGAGTCAAGGTCAGTCTTTATCAACTGTCGGATTGTACCTTCCCCGTCCTGTTTTTAGCCATGGTCAACTGTATGATGCTTTGTCTCGAGTGAGGACAAAGGCAAGGATTGAGATTCTCATATGCAACACATTTGATAACACTATCCATAAAACAAGTAATGTTGTATATCGTGAGATTTTTCAGGGTGTTTGAGAAAGACTAAGGTTAATATTAGTTGAAGCATACTGCATTTTGATTGACTGTTTACAGCCTTCTGATATGATTTGAGATTTTGTGGTTGTTTAACTCATTTCACTTAACTTAATGTACTTTACTGATTAGAAATGCTTCTTAAAACTTTATGTAATAATGATGTCGTATCAAGTGTGAGTATATTTTACTTCCTACCATTAAAGTTCTACATAAATTTTCTCAGTGAACATTATAGTACTATTAATAGATTCTAGACTTAGGTGAAGTTTTTTATACTGATTGAGTATCATTATAATTTATGGCTTTGATATGTATTTGGATATAAACATTTTGCTAGTAGTTCCACATAATTGGACATTGTATTAATTTGTTATTTGTCAATAAGCACAACTAACCTCTTAAATTTTTTTTCAAAGTCATGTGGGTATTGTTGAGTTTGAACAAAGGCAGGGTTTAAGATTCTCATAATCAAAGCAACATATGACAATATCCATAAAACCAATAATGTTGTATATCGTAAGATTTTGTTGTCACTGAAAAAGTTTTATGTTAATTTGAAGTGAAACATATAATATGTTAGATATTGCATTTGTTTTGGCTGAATAAAGTGTTCTATATTTTGTTTTTTTTTTTGTGGTTGTTTAATTAATGTCATTTAAGTTAATGCAGTTTTACTCATTAGCAATGCTATTTACAACTATATGTAAAATTGATGTTGTATAAAGTCTGAGTATTTTTTTAAAACCTCTACAATATCTCAAAGTCACAAAATGTAACATATATGGAGCATTGTTTTTCATACATTTAAAGAATAAATGGTCGATGTAGTTCATAAATAAACTTATTTCTTATATTTACATTTTAATATTCTATTGAATGTTATTTCTTGAACTAAAACTTAAATAAGTATTTACAAGGAAAAGCTCCCGTGTAACTCAAGGTCCTAGTTGTTTATAAAATATTTGAACTTTTAGGGAGTTGAGTATTGTAATAGTTGAATTGAGAAATTATTAAAAAAAAAAGAGAGAAAGACATAATTATATTCTATCAAGCATCGACACAGACACGAACACATTGACACGTTGAATTCTTTAAGTTACATGACACGACACGGCATATATTTATGTATATAAATAATTAAAAACTCATAAATTTTGATGAAAACTTTAAAAATTACAATATCTATTCATAATATATGTTTTTTTATGTCATTATTTACTACTATTTGTTATGCTAAAGTAAAAAAATTGATTTTATATTCTGAAACTTATGAAGATGTCGTGTGGGTGTCACATGGGTGTCGAACACGGATACGTGTCTGACACGGCGACACTCCATCAAAATAAAGTGTCCATACTTCATAGATTATATTATATACATTTTTACATGTATTATTTATTTGATTCAACGATAAAAAAAAATTTAATTCTTACATAATTGAGTTTTTGGTGAAAGTATATTTTTTTATCCCATATTTTTTTGCTTAGGTCTCGACTTAGTCTCGTATATTCTTTTGTTATACTTTTGGTCCCATATTTTTTGTTAAGTGCAGAATTTGTTTCATATTTTTTTGTTGTAGATTTGATTCCCATATCTTTACAAAGATTTCCATTCTTAATCTCACCATGTTAATTTTTTTGCTAAAATATGAAATTAAATTTGCACTTGAGTAAAACGTATAAGACTAAAATTGTAACAAGAAAAGATAAGAGATCAAATTGAAATCAGAGTAAAATATATAGGATCAAAAGTGTAAAAAGAAAAGATATGAGACTAAATTGATATCTAAGTAAAAAGTATGAGACTAAAATACACTTTGATCTGAGTTTTTTAAAATAATTTTTACAGGAGAAAATATTTTAAAAGATCATAATCGTCAAGTGGACATTCCAATTTGGTCTGACAATGACATATATTTGCAGCTACACTACTAAACTTAACAAAAGATGGGAGATTCAATCCACATATCAAAAGTTTCTCAGATATTAAAGATAGGTAGAACATGGCTAACTGCAGGCTATAATTATAGTGGCTACTGTTAGCAATTCTATTTTTTTATTTCTTATTTACATCTTAAAATAAAATTATATCATACAGTGAAATAATTTCAGGTAAGTTTAAGTTTTCACTTGAGATGGTCAATGATAAAGATATTTAAATTGATCTTATATATATATTAAATTTATTCTACTTTTATAGATGTTTATTGAAACCTTATATTAGTTTCAAATATTTTTATAGATGTTTATTTTTTTAGAATATAGTCATAATATTATATATATTTTATTTTAAGTTCGAATGTTATTAGAGATGATCAAAATATTTATATTTATGCATATATATAAATTTTACTCGTTGAGTCTGAGTTTAAGTAAAAATTAAATAAGTTTAGTTATACAATTTACTCGTTCAAAATTATAGATCCAAGTTCGAGGACAAAGATACTCAACCCATAACCTACTTGTTATATCACTTTTTAACTTTTTTTTTAATATATATATATTATAATTATAATATTATATAATATAAATGACTTGTATTCTATAAAAATAAATTATTTATTTCAAATTTGCTCTGAATTTAGGTTTGAAGATTTGATTATTCATGAGATACCAAGATGATGATTGAATATGATAATGGCATGAGTACAAGTTCAAGGATGGAGAGAGAGAGAGAGCCAAGAGAGAGAGAGAGATTGTCTTTTGGTGTGAAATAAAATAAAGGGTAAATTACACTTTGGTACCCTGTGGTTTGAAACTTGACACTTTGGTACCCTGTGGTATTCTCCATTAACACTTTGGTACCCTTTGGAGTTATTTTGTAATTTTAACCATGATAAATTTTACAAAAATTACATATTGACCTCAAAAAGTTTTTAAAAAATTATAAATAGGTCCCTAGATACATATTATCTAGGGGCTAAAATGAAAACTTTAAAAAAAATTAGGGGTCAATATGTAATTTTTGCAAAATTTATTATGGTTAATATTACAAAATAGCTCCAAAGGGTACCAAAGTATTAAAAGAGAATATCACAGGGTACCAAAGTGTCAAGTTTCAAACCACAGGGTACCAAAGTGAAATAGGGTCAAACCAGGGTACCAAAGTGTAATTTACCCTAAAATAAAACCCCTCAATTATTTCTTCTTTCTTACATTTTGGTTCTATTATAGAGAAAAAGCTCCTTAATGCAAAAATTTAAACTTTTAGGAGTTAAAAATCAATTTTGTCTTTTTTTTTTAATGAAAAAATGGATGAATTGAGGGATCAATTGTCTAAGTTTTGGAAAATTAAGGAACCAATCTGGAACGAAAAATAACTAAGGGGTCAAAATAGGACTTTGGCCAAGAATAAATGAGTAATGTCAAGAGCATCCCTAACCACTTTGAGACCATGTATTATCCCTTTACTTCTCGCATCTTCCAAAAGGGCACCAAGGCCTTCAAAACAGAGAAAAAAAAGATAAAGAGAAAAGGAATGTCCATGCCTTAGTCCTCGTGAGGGAGAGAAAGCCTATAAATCTTATCCATTGATCCTTCCACACCACATAATCAAAGCAATTCATTTCTCCGAAACCCCATGCTGGCCTTGGCATTTTGAAGAAAATTTCATTCCACTCTCTCATATGTTTTACTCATATATAGTTTGAGGATTATCCCCCTTCTAACCAGGAGCACTTATTCCTGAGAGCATGAATGAGAGCTTATTCCAAATATTTTATTTTTAATCATTTAGTTATTTTGGAATCAATATCGATTTGATTTAGTTATTTAGGAATCATGTATGATGGCAAAATAACAAGATCTAAATGAAAAGTAATTTCTATATTGTTATGAAATTTGTAGTAGAATGAGTCTTATTTTGTGACTCCTATTTTTCATTTAAGTATAATGATAGTCAATATAATATTTTATTACAAGGAATGATTAACTCTACAAGTTATCCTATTTCAAGTCCTCTTACCTCTGTAGCTTACAAGAGTGAATAATTCTATTGCATGGACATTGAACATTCTATATACCGGCCAACGACCCATTACTTGTGTCCAAATGAAAAATTGTATCCACTTGACATTGTGCCCTTACCGACCAAAAAAAAAAGAAGACATTGTGCCCTGTATATCTTTGCGTATCTATCTGCTGCCGCTTCATATTGCTCTGCTAGGGTTTCTTTCAACAGCTCAAAAGCCCCTTGAGGGGCTGTTGGTTGGCGCCTCCCATGGCGTCCCCGGCGACGGCGGCGGCGGCGGCGACGTCTTCTGAAGCTACACCGACGACAGCAGCTCCGTTGGTATACCAACGGCCCTCTTTTTTAGGTTTTTTTTTTTGGCTCTTCCTCCATTAGGGAGGTCTCTACTTCCATTAGGGGAGTTTTCTTCTTCCACTAGGGAAGTTATTTTCTTCCATTAGGGAAGTTTTCCCCTTTCATTAGGAAAGGGTTTATCTTTTTTCTTAAAATGCTATCTCTAAATCTACTCTGTGTGCTGAAAATGAAGGAGAAAAATAGGAAGAGACTTCCTCAGAGAGTGAAGAGGGGTGTGTTGTCTCTATCTCTTTCTTTTTTTTCTCTGACTCTTAAAAATATTGGGGTAGATCTGTTTTTTTCATGTGTTTGAGAGGAGATCTGGTTTTATCTCTTGATCTTCTTAGGTGTGTTGCCTAAGTATCTTTGATTCTCCTTGTAATCAGTTTTAGGAGTTTATGACTATGCTTTATTGTTAGATTTGGGCCATGTGTGTATCTCCTGTGATGTTTATAGCCATGTGCTATTGTACTCTTTTTCTCATGAATGAAGTTGATGTTCAGACAAAACAAAAAGACATTGTGCCCTGTATTAATAGAATTATGCATACTTGCAAATGTTATGTGCCATTGTGTCCAAATGAAAATTCTAACAAGGAATGGCCATAAGATGAAATATTAATATGAATTTTTGAAATATGATGAAAAGGCCTAAGAATAACTCTGTTTAACTTTAATCAACAAATCAAATGAGGTGGATTTGCCGCCAAATTCACTGTAGTGGCCTGTAGTACTAAAACTTAGCTATTAGATTAATCTCTTTGCAACCACCAATTCACACGTCACCTTGAGCTCATTAAGTGAAACATGCATTTTGGCTTACAGAAAATTTGCCTCCTAACACTGACTTTTTTTGTCTCCAACTTCATCGAGAATTGATTTAAAGCATCTTTTTTGTGTTAACAATTTGTATGTATGATTCTGCAGTGATTTCCTCCTGAGCTCTAATTATATACTCCCTGGGCAGGCATTCGCAAATGAGATCGAGAATTGAACTACTTCTCAAGTAGAACAGACTTTGTAAAAGTGATATCATGTCAATTTGTAACGTTTTTGTGTCTGTACTATTGTCACTTTGTAATGTTTAGTAACAAGTAACCATCCCATATTTTCCTCAAATCACTTTTATTTTAGTGTATTTGACTTATTGTAAGACTTGAAATACTTTTTTAATTAAAGATATAACCATCTTAAGTGTTGTCACAATATGATGAGACATATTGGTTCGAACACAACTTTTTAATATAAATAAGCAATTGAAGTCTTGAAGATCCTGATAACTGCTTTAACTAATTTAAATATGGTTAGCCTAAAAGGTGAAGAATTGGGTTTGAGTCAATTGTCTAAAATTGAAGATATAGAAACTTTTCTTGTTCCTTGGTTGATACTTGATAGCTTAAGCTTCTACGTCAAGTGGTTCTAGACTGGGAAACTACCTTAAGTTATTTATTAGCACTTTAAACAATGCTTATTCCTTGGCTATAAAACTTGCAATATCAATCACTTTTTTAGTTTATTTACTATATTTTGTACTATAAAGAATTCTGAAAAGTTATATAATTTAATTGCTAGTTTAGGGACTTAGTTTAGTTGGTAAGACTATGCTCTTTCACTGGTTGACCACAAGACAGGCTAGAGGTAAATGCTTTCCTTTTTGCTTGCTTATAAAAATTGTGATCATTTGGAAAACCAAATTATTAGTTTAATCCAGAGAATTGCTAGTAGTTTCTAATTTTCTAAAGTAGCCAAATTCCCTTATGATGGAAGATATCCACTGGACCTGAATCACGCAACTAACTGGATCTGCAACTCCAGCATAGCTTAGAAACTTTGCTTTATGTCAGCATTTGCAAGAAGTTCATACTAGAGTTTCATCTATACTTACTGTTGGAGATTGTGCCCTAGGGCCAATCATTTTATGTGAAATGTCATGAACATTTGATTAATTTATGGAGATAAATTAATGGTTATCATGTTATTAGCATGTTTACTATGATAGCGTCCATGATTAATTATGAGATAATTAATCTAAATCTGTCCCTGGTCGATTGTTTTCGTGGGAGCGAAAATGAATTAAGACCAGCATGACCTCGGTGCATAGAGATGCATGCACTAGATGCTAGGATGAGAGTCATGGTGCAATTGCGTAAGGGGTTACGAGTTGCTGGACTGACCCAGAGAGTCCTGCATGGGTTTAGTCATCAGCTTACCTCTCCTGTACGCCTGTAGCGATGCCTTAGACCTGAGGTCATCATTATTCCGGCGTTGCAGTTGTCAAACTTTGGCTTAGTCTAACGTTGCCTGTGACAGGGTAGCCATAAGGGCTAAGTACGGGTTTGATTGATTGCCGTGCTGAGGAATGTGGACTGGCCAAGATGGGATTTTGTCCCTCATTAGATGAGAGATATCTAACTGGCGCCCTCGATGAGTCTGTCCAGGAAAAAGGAGTGGCCACTCAGAAAATGGGACTTACTCAGGGAATCGAGAAAGTTGTGGTTTGGATTATGGATGACTTTCCTGTGCCTGTTCCATGACCAAGATATCGTAGGACAATAGGGTCTCTGACAAGGAGGTACTGAGGTTAAGTCGTTTTGGTAAAAACGATAACTCACGTGTTTTGGGTAGTTGTGATGGCTTGCTAGAGTCCGCTCACGACTTGTAGGTCATGGGGATGACCTGCTGCCAACTTCATGTGGGGCCTGCTGGGTCACACACGAGCAGGAACAGGACACCATTTAAAAGGGACACGAATTAGGGTTAATTCGTGGGTCACTCAGGTGGCACGATTTAAGACACAGAGGAAATGTCTGGGACATTAGGTCTTGTCTTAATTAATCTACAGTTGTAAGATATTTAAATTTGTGGGACAAGTTTAAATATAATAATTGTTAAATGATTAATGAGGATTAATTATTTACAATTAAAATATTAGGGAAAAATAATTCAGATAATATTCCTAAAAGTTAGGAAATTATTGAATTATAAAATTCCCCAATAATTATATGAGGTTGGCGCCTCTTTAGGATTATTTGGATAAATAAAATTGTTTTATTAATTCAAATAATAAGTTTGAATTCAAAAGATTTGATGGGGATATCAAAAGATTTGATTCAAACAGATTTGGTGAGATCTCCTCTCAGAATCTTTGGTGAATCATGAATTAAGGAAAGTTTTTGATTTATAAAATTCCAAGGAAAATGTGGGAGATAGGCGCATGGCTTTTTGGGTCCCAAGGAGAGATTTGATCTCTCATTTGATTCTCCAAGATTGCAGTTTGAATTTAAATTAAAATATTAATGTAATATTTTAATTGTAAATTCAAGTCCTAAAATAATTATATTATCATAATATCTTGATTTTAGGAATATTTAAATCACCAACTATTTTATCTATATATATGAGGCAAGTCGACTTGCCCCATGTGACAAGCATACTAACCCTAGTTTTGATTTTCTTCCTCCTTGAAGAGAGAGAGAAAATCGCACCTTTGCACCCATAGAGAGAGAAAGTCGACTTTTGCTAAGGAGTTAGTAAAATTGACTTGGCTCCATAATTAGGGTTTAAGAGAAGAAAAGGCAAGAAGGAGTTCTTGTGGGGGGTTTCTTCTATGCGCCACTTTTGCTGAATTGGATTCAAGAAGGAGTTCCTGAATTCAAGGGCTGTAGATTGGTCCCTGGTTCTTTTGGAGAAAAGAGCTAAAGGCTAGCACCTCGGTGTCCGAAGAAACTGTTCGTGTGGATTACTGGCAGAGAGAGAACACTGGGAGTGGGCTCCTTGGACAGGCCTTGTACAACCATCAGATTGAAACTCGTGAGGTATACCACTATCTAAAAGTTTTAAATTCTGCTAGCGGATCCGTTCGGGAATTCTAGGACCTAGGCGCTATTTTTATTTGTTTTTATTTTGCTTCCGCTGCGATAGGCGCCTAGGATTCCCAACACTTACAGAGTTACAGGATTAAGGATTGCCCAGGATTGCTTCAGAGGTATTGTTTGCCTCACTAGGTGCAATATATGGTGTTGCCTTTATGTAATTTGGTATGCTTCTTGTTACAAAATAGTGCACCAAATAGTTGGGAAGTATAGCTATAAAATCTATTTTAAGTACTGAACCAGGGGTGTGCAAAAATGGGTCAACCTGACCAACCCGACCGTAAATATCGGGTTCGATCGGTTTGGGTGGAAGCGTTCGGATACGATCGGATCCCATTTTTGAAAAAAAATCGGTCTGATCGGATTATCGAATTGACCCTCTTAAACCCGAATGAACTCGACCCGAACCGATAAAATGAAAAAAATATATTTTTTAGCATCAATCTTCTGGAATACTCTTTCCACACAGCTGTATCACACTCATTGACTTACAATTTGCTAAGATTTGACTCTCACCCTCACCAATTTGGCTAAGATTTGACTCTCACCCTCACGACATAGCCTCTCAACTCTCAAGCTCTCACTTTCTCTCATCTCTCTCAAATCTCAAATCTCAAATCTCAATGTCTCACTCACATTGTAGTCCTTCAACCAATTTTGCAGAACAAGTAGTGAAGCGTCGAAGTTCTAAGCCTCTAATAATCGCAGAGCAGCTTGACGTTGCGATTCGGCGACCAAGATGCAATTGCCAACCGCAAGTTTTTGCTCCGGCGTCGTTTGAATAAGAAGAAGCAGCACTATTATGGTAGATCTGCTTCTCGTCAAAATTTCCATTCATTCCCCTCAACTTCTTCATGAAGTTGCTGCTATACTGTAGATCTGCTACTTCTTCATCAAACGTACATGGCTGGAAACTTTTTAGGCTTTCTCATTATATAGTTATGTTGATTTAATTCAAATAATGAGTGAATGTTTGTTGATGAGTTGTTCTTATTTCTACTCCCAAGCTCCTTGATGTGAAACTCTGAACTTTGTGTATTTTTTTTAATAATATAATGATTTATTTTTATTTTTTAATTTTTTTTAAAATTAGTTTAATCCGCCCGAACTCGACCGAACCCACCCGAACCCATCGGGTTAGATGGGTTGCTGGGCAGGTTCAGGTTACAAAAGTCTAACTCGCTTCTTACTATATCTACCCAATCTGTATTAAGCATTGGTTGCCTTTGGGCAAAACCTCAACACATTATTGCCAATGGTCAAAACATACAATATTGGAGTTGTATGATCAAAATAGAGTTCCACCATCCAAAGATATTGAAGGAGCTAGAAAAATAAGCCCAGAGTGAAAGTTGAAGCCCAGCCAATCATCATGGGACAAATAACTTGTAAAATTTCTCATTCTTTGTAATTAAATATTATAGACTATCATTATACTTCAAAGAAAAATATGAGTCATGAAATAAGACTCATTGTATTACATATATTCTTATCAATTTATATGCAACTTTCATTAGTGTTATGAATATCTCTCACATTTTTTATCAATATATAAGCAACTTTCATTGAAATAAGACTCATTGTACTACAAATTGTCATAATATGACTAAAATAGCATAATGCTTTTGCATAATGTCATCAAAAGAGTTCTTATTATGCCATAAAATGTCAACAGAAGCCTAAGTTACAGCTTGATCAAACGAGTTCCTATTATGCCATAAAATATCAACAAATGCCAAAACAAAATAAATCTAAATCATGTTATAGCTTGATCTTCATAAAGCATTTGATTATAGATAGCCTCAAGTGATGGGGTTTGATAGTTCACGGGTTCCTATACAATAAAATATTCAAAATAAAGTACATCAATAATTTAAATATATATGTAAGGTGTAATAGCTAGCAAGCAAGCATATATAAGACCTTAGAATTATACATACACGACCATCAAAATTTCTTCAATCCAACATTTTTGGGGCTTGCTTTCGGCCAAAGCTCATTCGGGTTTTCGCATTGGTTATACAGACCTATATCTAAATATGAAGAAATGGGTTTGGCCATGTATGTGAATATTTTGCATGGTATTATATAAGTGACTGCAAAGCCTAGCACAAGATTGAAGATTGAACCTAAGGTATCAAAACTTGCTTTGATTTTACTTATTAAAACGGGTTAATTAAGTAACTGTGCACCTTGTGCTTTCTTGTTGCTCATGCCAAATTATTAGCCGTTCGTTTCCGCTTATAATAAAATCTGCTCTGATTATAATCAGAGTATGATTATTTGTGTATTTGTGTTTGGATGAAAGTTGATTATTTGGTGTGAAATTATTTAAATGGGTATGTAATGATTGTGGTTGGTAGAAAGAAGGATAATGAAATTGATAAATTGTATAGAGGTAGAAATGAAAAAAAAAAGTTGGAAAAAGTAGAAAAAAGTAAGATGTGATTTGATTATAATCAAAATGTGTTTGGATGTGATTGTTGCTTATAAAAAAATCAAATTATGTCACTGTTTGCCTTGAAAAGCGTGAAAATATGATTATAATCATGAGCAACTTTGGAGGTGATTATTTTGTTTGGTCCACCGAACTAATTTTGCCTATAAAATGTTCGCCCAATAAGGAGTAAAGTGTACCAATCAGGCCCGATATTCGATGGACCACCTAAAACAATGGTCCACCGTTTCACACTATATGAGAGAGAATGAAAAAAAGAAGCAGACCCGAAAAAACTCTTCATTTTAGCATAATTTCACTTTCTATCTCGTCTCTTCTCTCTCACATTCTCTCACTCTCTCTCTTTCGCCATGGCCATGGACTCTCTCTCTCTCTCTCTCTCTCTCTCTCTCTCTCTCTCTATTCCGCCATGAACGCACGCTCTCTCTCGGTTCCGCCATGGACGTGGCATCACAATTCGTCTACTGCAGCATCACAACTCGCTGCTAATCTCAACAGAGGCGGCGGCAACATCGACGACGTCAGCTACTCCTCGCCGGTCGCGTCCTTCCTCCGCCTCAGCCTCGGCACGGTGAAAGATTTCGGCCTTCAATTGAAGAACGATGCAGTATAGTGAATTGAATTATTGAAAACAAAGAGGGATTTTACAGAAATTGGAGTGGAAATGATGGTGGATATGTATGGAAGTTAGAGTTTTGGATATTGAAATGAACACGACGGCAACAAAGACAGAGAGGGGAGGAAGCTTGCTTTGGAATCGAAAGAGAGAGAAAAATGCTATTAATGCTAAAATATCAATTTGAACCCTAAACTATTTGGCCAAAATAACAATTTAATCCAACATAATAATAAGTAATTACAACATGGCCCAATATTAAGATAAATGACCATTCTACCCTTTGTGATTAGTGTAATTGAGTGTGTAATTTATAAAGAAATCATGATTATAATTTGATCAGAAAAAAATCATGATTATAAGTGTAATTGAGTGTGTATGATTATAAAAAAATCATGATTATAATTTGATCAGAAAAAAATCACAAACGAACACGCTCATTATGATTATAGTCAGAGCAGACAGAACGCAGACGAACTGGGGAGGTTCTTTGAACTTAAATAATCGAATTCACTCATGTTGTTATACTTCTTTTACCTAGAAAAGAACAACAGCGAAACAACATCCCAAAATCAAAGAGGAAACAAAACCAAAACAGCAAAGCAGTAAAAGCTAAAAAAAAACATCACTCTTTCAAGCAGACAGAAACATCATCCTATTTCTTGCCTAAATATATACATATATACATACATATAGAGAGAAAGAGGATAAGACAAAAAAAAAACCTATAAACACCACTCAGCATATATACATACATGTACAAAGAATCAAAAAAATCACAATAGCAAGTGATGGCAAAGCAGCACAGCAACACAACACGGCAAGACGACAAGGATGACAGCACAAGAACGAAAAAGAAGAGTTGAAGAAGTGGAGTGGCGAGAAAATGGAGTGCAAACCCAAGGTCTAATTATAACGCTGGTAACTTTGAAACCTAAAAAGATACCCTCTAAAGTTTGAAATTCCAATTAAGTTTTGGAACTAAGCTAAGCATGGCCACTAGAGTGAAAATTAGGTGACCCTTTATCATTAAATTTTAACAGTAACTGAAGTTGGTTTACCCATTTTATAATTAGTTTTAAATGTTGTTTCTCCTTCAAACCTATTAAAGATTCAACTGAATCTTTTGCTGCAAAAGAAGAGTTGCCTTGACATGCAATTATCATTCAAAATGGAAATAGCAAAAGGCAAAACAAGCCAAATGAAGATCAGCTGATCAGACATAAATTTAATTTATCAAATCCAACTGAGCAAAATCTGATTGCAGATCAACCACCAGACAAACGGGTGATGAAAAGGATGAAACAGATGGTTATAAGTAATAAAATTTGGAGAAAGCCAAAATTACAGCAAGTCTCCCATTAACAAAGGCTAGTTGTTTCATAAAGTAAACTTAAATCTCTCCAAGAATTCACATTCTCTTCTCTTCTCTTCCAAAAAATCAGAGCTAGCAGTTGTCCCCTCTTGAGCAAACACAAACAATAGAGCACCCTCAACGAATTTTCGGTTAACATTTATTGAGTTATATATATATATGCACACACACACACATCAAAAGATAAACACAATATTAGCTAGTGCATTTGGTTGAATCAAACTATTAGTGTTGGATTATAATAGAAATTATGACACCATTAAAGAATCAAAAAGCTCAAAAGATTCTGACAGTTTCTCCTTTCTGCAAATCATGGATACAACAATTTTCCATACACTCTCATTAAGAAAATTGCCTCCACCCAATTTAGTCAAAATTGGCGACAGCGACTCAAAATCACCTTCTTCACACATGTTATCTACAAATTTGTTTAAGCTTGTACAAAGAGGTGAATATCCCTTAAATATCATCTCATCTAAAATAAAAGCTGCCTCCTTGAATTGATTGCAGTGACATAGCCCATCAAAAAGTGTGCGGTATGATACTACATCAGGAGCACATCCACGTCTTGGCATATCTTGAAACAAATCATTTGCTTCAACCCATTTACCCTCCCTACACAATGAACCAATAATCACATTATAACTAACAACATTTGGCTTAACATTTTCCATCTGGTCCAGAATTTTAAAGGCCTCTTCAAAAGTCTTCTCACTACAATATTCACAAATCATCACATTATAAGTCACAATGTCTGGTTTGCAATTATTCTTCTTCATTTCCTCAAGAATAATCCATGCCTCTTCCTTCCTCCCAGCCTTGAGAAGTGCATCAATTAACGTATTATAGACAGCAGTATCTAACTTTACTTTATTACTTACCATCTCATCCAGCATCCTGAATGCCAAATCTAGCTTTCCGACCTGACCTAGCGCTTTCAGTAATGTTGTATACAAAAAGGAATTGGGTTTCAACTTGAAATTCCTCATCATATCCTCTTTCAGTTTTAAAGCTTCTTGTAACTGATAATTTAAGCAAAGCCCATTAATCAAAGTCCCAAAAGTCACCACAGTTGGCTGAACCCTGTTCCTTAGCATTTCATCAAACACATTCCATGCTTGCTTTATATCTCCTCTACTACAACAAGCCTTGATCAGAATATTATATGTACAAGCATCAGGTCCCCCATACTGATTAATACCTGACAAAATGTCTATGAATTTCTCATATTCTCTGCAGCTCAAAAGCACATTTAGAAGTGAATTCAATGATCTTACGGTTTGCTTGCACCGGTAGGATGGAATGGACTCGAATGTTTGGAGAGCACGGGCAACAAGGTGTGCCCGTCCATAGAAGGATATGACCTCACAGAAGAGCACTTCTGGAACAACCAAACGTGTCTCTTGCTTCAGTTGGTGGAGCACTTGTTCCATTTGATCAAACATTTTGGCACCACCAAGCTTGGTGATGATAAGATCATAGGAAAGGAGGGAGTATCTAAAAGGCTTTTTGGGATTAGGGTTAGGGTTTCTAAAGAGGTCAAAAGCAAGAGAAGGGTCTTTCTGCGAGCGGAGGAGGGAAGAGAGCCTAAAGGAAGAAATGGCTTTGGAAGTAGTCATTTTTCCAATCTCACACTTGTGAATGGAGATTGGAGGGTTTTTCCCAAGTCTTATAATGTATAGACGTAATCACATCACACCATGACCAAACTGAACCTACCCTATAAAGAGCAAAATTAAAAAAAAAAAAAAAAGTTAGGTAGTAAACAAAATAAAAAATGGACTTAATAAAAGAGGAGGAATGTCACGATCCCCTACGTGGGAGCACGTGACCGGCATAAACATGAGCCTCACCCCATGCCGTAAGCCTACCCACTGATAATGCATAACAATCAATGATAAGAAACACATTAAAATAAGTAAGAATCTCAGTCAATATCACAATTCACAGCCAGTATCACGAAAGAGCAAGCATGCTTATATCCAGAATACAATCATTTCCCAAGAACAATTCACTTCAAGGCTTAGAACTTGCTACAAGGATATCTGAAAATTCACATTCTTAAACAACTATTAACAACAAAAGTCAATTACTTGGCCACGATACAAATTAACAAACAAACGCTCAAGTGCGGCCGGTAGGGGTCTTCACAGGCTGAGTTTCGGCCATACCTGGCCCGGGCCAAATTTTTTTTTTAATTAAACCATTTATTTATTTTTTAGCTTGTATATTATATTGATAAAATAATTAATTATGGATCAATTTAATGATGTTTTTATTAATAAAGACATGTAATTTGAATTATTTGTTAAAAAAATATGGGTAAATTGCAATTTGGTACCCTGTGGTTAGGGGCGGTTCCTCTTTGGTACCCTGAAAGAAAAATTTTTGCATTGTGGTACCCCGTGGTTTGCTCCGTTAGCAATTTGGTCCCCTGAGGTTTTTTTCTGTTAGGATTTAACGGCAAATGTA
>QANZ01023695.1:21785-37991 GCA_003254925.1 Chamaecrista fasciculata
TATTATACCCAGAAACCCCATCAGATCTGTGGCATTGGTGACTCCATCAAGCCGACGAGCTAATGAGAGTCGCGACGGCGGACGAGAACTGCCGGACAGTGACGGATCCGAGATTCTCGAAGTGCGATCTGGCGCTGAAGGGATTTCCGAGCGAGGTGTTCGATGTGGAGTGGGATGTGATAATGGTGGACGCGCCGACGGGGTACTTCGACGGAGCTCCGGGAATGATGAGCGCGATCTATACGGCAGGATTGATGGCGAGAAACAAGGAAGAAGGCCATTTTAGGGAAACCAGAGAGGATCGATTGGAAATTTAGGGAAATTACAAACGGATCAACATCAAACTTTTTGTTTTTGTTGTTTTATGTGTGGTTTATCTCTGAATCTTGATTTCTGGTTACGGATGTTTTCGATTGAATTGTTGAGTTTGCGAATGAAGGAATTAAATTTATTGATGATGGATGCAGGTGTGGTGTGGTGGGGAGGAGGAGAGAAGGATGTTCTGGTGGAAGAGTTACGAGGAGAGAGAGAGAGAGTTTTGTGTTTTGGGCAAATTCACTTCAAATCTTAATTTACTTCATTTTCTTACGTTTTGATCCTTTTATAAAAAGAAAAGGACCTTAATATAATAAAATAAAACTTTTGGGGATGAAAGTTTATTTTTCTTCTTTTTTTAACGGAAAAATGGATGGAAAACGTTNTGGTGGAAGAGATACGAGGAGAAAGAGAGCTTTTGTGTTTTGGACAAATTCACTTCAAATCTTAATTTACTTCATTTTCTTACGTTTTGATCCTTTTATAAAAAGAAAAGGACCTTAATATAATAAAATAAAACTTTTGGGGATGAAAGTTTATTTTTCTTCTTTTTTTTAACGGAAAAATAGATGGAAAACGTTAGAGGGATCAACTTTGACAAGTTTTGAATAACTGAGGGACCAATATGGAACGAAAAATAACTGAAGGACTTATTTGGAACAATGAGCATAACAGAGGGACCAAAATAGGACTTTGGCCAATTGAGAATAATGGGTCAAGGACCTAATTGTTTAACTTAGACTTTATTTTAGGGTTTAGAGTTTGGGGTTTGGGTTTTTAATATTTTTAAAGACTAAATTGAAATGTTTGGAAGATTTTTGGGGCACTTTACAATTTTATTTTGAGGATTTGAGACTAAAATGAATGAAGATGATAAAAAAGAGGGGGAACATAACGGGATGAAGAAATTGATTGTTGATGATGTTGATTTTGTTGTTGAGAGTGTTTTTGATTTGTGGGGCTTGATTTTGGAAAAAAATTGAGGGTTTTGATTTGTTTGTAGTGTACTTGAATGAAAATTGTAGTTGAATATAGGGATTTTTTGATAAATCATAAATGTTCATTTGTCTTTTGAGGTTCTAAGGACTATTTTGATAAATCATAATTAAATCAGGACCTATTCAAAAGAAATCTTATGAAAAGGAGAAAAATCTATAATATTAGAATTCTAAAGACCATTTTATAATTAATTCTTTATGTTTTGATCCCTTTTAGTAAAGGGAAAGGACTTAAACGCATAAGAGAAGACTTTTTGGGAGATTTTTGACATTTTAACGTACATTTGCCGTTAAATCCTAACAGAAAAAAACCTCAGGGGACCAAATCGCTAACGGAGCAAACCACAGGGTACCACAATGCAAAAATTTTTCTTTCAGGGTACCAAAGAGGAACCGCCCCTAACAACAGGGTACCAAATTGCAATTTACCCTAAATTTTACTGGGTTTTATAAAATGGTGGATATTTATTTTTCCTGCTAATTAAACTTTTCATATCTTAGTTGTAGAATAAATGGCAAACAATTGTTCTACGTTATTACTGCGATCTATCCTTGAGAAGGATAAAATGTCTGGGACAAAATTCCTTAATTGGTATCGTAATTTGAGAAATGTTCTCACCCAACGAAGGAAGCTACAGACTTCCTTGACTGGTTTTGTAATTTGAGAATTGTTCTCACCCAACGAAGGAAACTTTATGTCCTAGAAATCCCTCCCCTGAAGAGCATGCCAAGGACGCTCCAAGAGCTCAAAGAACTGCTTGTGAAGCACTTCAATGACTCTGTGGACGTTGCTTGCCTGATGCTAGCCACGATAGTTCAAAGAGTTGAACACGGAAATATTGTTGGCTGTTGAGATGGTCACACATCTCAAGTAAACGTTCCAGAACCAGGGGAAAGGGAAGGGCAAAGGAAAGAGGAAAGGAGACGCCGAGGTTGGTGTGACCAAGCCAGCGGCTGAGCCTAACCCAATACCTACCAAGAAGGCAAGGCCTTCAAAGGATGCGATTTGCCTTTTAAGAAATTGCAAATTTGGAAGATCAAAAGAATAAAAGGAGAGATGAGATCTCTACTTCTGGTATCTTCGTTATAGACGTTCACTTGTCTACTATAACCGCTTGGGTATTAGATACAGCATGTGGTTTTCACATTTGATGTGAAGGGTCTTAGAGACAGTAGAAAGTAGGACAGAAGCAAGATGCACCTATGAGTGGGCAATAGAGCAAGGGTTCCTGCTGTTGCTGTAGGAAAATGCAAGCTTGTTTTGCCCTCTGGGCTTATTGTTATCATGTACCTTCTTTAAAGTTCAAACAATGCTTCTCTTTCTTATTTGATAAGGAAGGTTTTGCATGTGTTAACTGAAAAGAATGGTGTTCAATTTATAAAGATGATATATATTTGCTTATGTGATTTGCGAGATAAACATTACGTCTTGAAATTGGAACAACAACATGATGACAAAATCTATAACACCGATACGAAAAGGATTTAGGTTAGCAAACCTAATCCTACATACCTTTGGCATTGTCGTTTAGGCCATATGAACGAGAAACGCCTAGAGAAGGTCCATAGAGATGGACTTCTAAGCTCATTTGATTTTGAATCATATGATGCTTGCGAATCTTGTTTACATGGAAAAAAAATGATGAAGGCGCCTTTCACTGGCCACAGTGAGAGGGCATCTGACTTGTTGGGGATCATACATAGTGATGTATGTGGACCCAAGCTGAAGGTGGTTACTCTTACTAACTGCTTCAATAGGTTTGACTACGGCTACCTATTAAAGCATAAGTCAGAGTCTTTTGAAATAGAGATTTCAAAGTGAAGTAGAGAACTAACTTGACAAGAAAATCAAAGTCCTTCGATCCGATCGAGAAGACGAGTATTTGAGTCAAGAATTCATTGATCATCTTAGTAGTTGTGGGATAGTCTCACAACTTACTCCTCCTGGAACCCCACAGTGGAATGGTTTGTTTGAGAGGAGGAATCGAACTCTGTTTGATATGGTTCGATCTATGATGAGTCAAACTGATTTTCCGCCATCCTTTTGGGGACATGCTTTAGAAGCTGCCGCGTTCACACTTAACCGTGTTCCGTCTAAGGCAGTTGAGAAGACACCATATGAGATATGGAGTGGGAAGAGTCCCATAGTGTCTTATCTCAAATTTGGGGATGTAAAGTTTACGTTAAGCAAACGATAAACTATCTCCCAAATCCCTCAAGTGCTTGTGGGATACCCCAAGGAAACGAGGGGGTATTATGTCTACTGCCCAACTGACAACAAAGTGTTTGTAGTCAGGAGTGGGTTCTTCTTAGAGAAGGATCTGGTTTCCAAAAGAAACAGTGGGAGTAAGATAGAGCTTGAAGAAGTTCAAGTTCCACAAGACGCATCAGAGGCGCAGATGGAAACTGGAGAAGATCCACAAGATGTTGTGGAAGCTCTTCCAGAAGCACAAGGACCACGAAGGTCTGATAGGACATGTTTACAGCCAGAGAGATATGGATTTCTCGTGACTGAAAACAAGGATGTGTTGCTCATGGAGCATGGTGAGCCCACCACCTATCAAGAGGCCATCGTAGATCCCAACTCCGAGAAATGGGTTGAAGCCATGAAGGCTGAGATGCAGTCCATGTATGACAACAAGGTATGGACCTTAGTTGATGCACCTAAAGGGGTAAAACCCGTAGGGTGCAAGTGGGTTTTCAAAAGAAAACAGACATGGATGGCAATGTCAACGTCTTCAAGGCGAGGCTAGTTGCAAAAGGGTTTACTCAACGTCATGGGATGACGAAACGTTTTCCCAAGTTGCAATGGCCAATTCCATTAGGATCCTACTTGCCATAGTCGCATATTATGACTATGAGATATGGCAAATGGATGCAAAACAGCATTCTTTAATGGAAGGCTGCCCGAGGATGTGTACATGACACAACCCGAGGGGTTTGTATGTCCAGAGAACCAGTAAAGGTGTGCAAGCTTCAAAAATCCATTTATGGATTGAAGCGAGTATCACGGAGTTGGAATCATCGTTTTGATGAGGTAGTCAAAGGGGTTTGGCTTCTTACAAAACGCTGACGAGCCTTGTGTTTACAAGAAGGTTAGTGGGAGCACAATTGTGTTCTTGGTGCTTTATGTCAATGACATTTTGCTCATTGAAAATAATGTTCCAACCTTAGAGATTGTGAATCTTGGTTGGGAAAATCTTTTTCAATGAAGGACTTAGGAGAAGCTGCCTATATTCTAGGCATTGAGATCTATAGAGATAGATCTCGTAGGCTTCTTGGATTGAGTCAGAGTACGTACTTGGATGAGGTACTGAAGGGGTTCAGTATGCAAGATTCCAAGAAGGGATTCATACCAATGAATCATGTGTTGACCCTGAGCAAGAAACAGTGTCCCAAGACACTTGTTGAGCGAGGGCGCATGAGTGGCATCCCTTATGCTTCGGCAATAGGATCCATCATGCTATGTACTCGACCCGATGTGTCGTTTGCCCTGAGCGTGACAAGCCGGTTCCAACAAGACCCTGGTGAGGATCATTGGACCGCTGTCATAAGTATCCTTGAGTACTTAGGAAGAACTAAGGATGAATTCTTGGTTTATGGTGGAACTGACTTGTAATTGGTTACACAGGTGCCCGTTTTCCAAACCTACCAAGATAAATTTAAATCGCAGTATGGATACGTGTTTCTCCTGAACGGTGTCATCGTGAGTTGGAAAGTTTCCAAGCAGAGCACGATTGCTGATTCTACAACAAAGGGTTGGTCGCGTGGAGACGCAGACCGTTAAACTAGTGTCTGAGGTGTGATTGGTGGTCACCCTGTGGAGACAGGAAGACACCAAATGGGATTGGACCCCCACTGATGTTCCGACAGTGATATATATATACACTCAGATGTGATCACCTAGAGATGGTGATATCAAGATAGGTAAAGTAGCAGACGAAGATAATGTTGTCGATCCTCTTATGAAATCCCTAGCACGGGTCTTACATGAGCGTCATGTAATGTTAAATGGGGATTAGACACATTAATGGATGTTCCTAGTGTAGGAACAGTTTGATTATTGATTGTACCTAGTGCAAGTGGGAGTCTGTTGGAGATTGTGCTCTAGGGCCAATCATTTTATAAATATGTTTTGAACATATTGATTAATTTATGGAGATAAATTAATGGTTATCATATTATTAGCATGTTTACTATGATAACAGTCCCTGATTAATTATGTGATAATTAGTCTAAACTGTCCCTTGTCGCTCATTCAGGTGGGAACATGAAATGAACTAAGACCAGCATGACCTCAGTGTATGGAGATACATGCACTAGATGCTTTACGAGAGTCATGGTGCAATTACGTAAGGGGTTACGAGTTGCTGGACTGACCCGGAGAGTCCTGCATGGGTTTAGTCATCAGCTTGCCTCTCATGTACGCCTCTCACGACGCCTGAGACCTGAGGTCATCATTATTCCGGCGTTGCAGTTGTCAGACTTTGGCCTAGTCTAACGTTGCCCGTAGCAGGGTAGCCATAAGGGCTAGGTACGGGTTTGGTTATTTGCCGTGCTGAGGAATGTGGATTGGCCAAAATGGGATTTTGTCCCTCATTAAATGAGAGATATCTAACTGGCGCCCTCGATGAGTCTGTCCAAGGAAATGCATGGCCACGCTGGGAAATGGGACTTACTCAGGAAATCGAGAAAGTTGTGGTTTGGATTATGGATGACTTTCCTGTGCCTAATCCATGACCAAGATATCGTGTGACAATAGGGTCTATGACAAGGTGGTAATAAGGTTAAGTCGGTTTTGGTATAAACGATAGCTCACGTGTTTTGGGTAGTCGTGATGGCTTGCTAGAGTCCGCTCACGACTTGTAGGTCATAGAGATGGCTTGCTGCCAACTTCACGTGAGGCCTGCTGGGTCACACATGAGCAGGACCAGGACACCGCTTAAAGGGACACGAATTAGGGTTAATTCGTGAGTCACTCCGGTGACGCAATTTAAGACACATCAAAATGTCTGGGACATTAAGTCTTGTCTTAAATAATCTACAGTTGCGAAATATTTAAATTTGTGAGACAAGTTTAAATATAATAATTGTTAAATGATTAATAGGGATTAATTTTTTACAATTAAAATATTAGGGAAAATAAATCAGATAAGATTCCTAAAAGTTAGGAGATTATTGATTTATAAAATTCCCTAATATTAGTATGAGGGTGGCGCCTCATGAGATGGATTTTAATTAATGGAAATTGTTTCATTAATTTAAATCATGAGTTTGAATTCAAAAGATTTGATATAGATATCAAAAGATTTGAATCATAGATATTGGGGAATATCTTAACTCAGAATCTTTGGGAAATCATGACTTCCTAAGAGTTATGAATGTTTTTGATTTATAAAATTCCAAGGATAATAGGAGGGAGCATGGTGCCATCTTGGTGGGTCCCAAGGGGAGATTTGATCTCTCATTTGATTCTCCAAGATTGCAATTTGAATTTAAATTGAAATATTAAGGTAATATTTTAATTAGAAATTCAAGTCCTAAAATTATGATATTATTTTAATCTCATGATTTTAGGATTATTAAAATTCCCAAAATTTATGAAATAAAAGGAGGGAGGTCGCCTAGCTCAAGTGAACCCTAGTAATTTTGTGATTTTGTCTTCCTCCTTGTAGAGAGAGAGGAAATCGCCAACTTCAATCCTAGAGAGAGAATAGTCGAATTTCCTAAGGAGTTAGTGAGAGTTCGTCTGATTCAACATCTAGGGTTTTGAGAGAAGGAAAACAAAAGGAGTTTTGTGTTTCCTCCTCCTTGAGTAGTCGAATTTCCTAAGGAGTTAGTGAGAGTTCGTCTGGTTCATCAACAAGGGTTTTGGGAGAAGGAAAACAAAAGGAGTTTTGTGTTTCCTCCTCCTTGCGCCACCTTGGGTTTTTTGATTCAAGAAGGAGTTCTTGAATCCAAAAGCACTGAAGATTGGTCCCTTGTTCTTTTTTGAGAAAAGAACAGAAGGCTAGCACCTTGGTGCCCGACAAACTGTTCGTGTGGATCACCAGCAAAGGGAGAACACTATGAGTGGACTCCTAGCACACGCCTTGTACAACCAACCAATTGGAACTCGTGAGGTATACCACTATCTTAACAGGTTTTAAATTCTACTAGCGGATCCGTTCGGGAATTTTAGGGCCTGGCACGTTTAAATTTTAATTTTTATATTTGCTTCCGCTGCGTTAGGCGCCTAGAATTCCCAACAAAGACTTCATGTCCCAGACATTCAACTATGTCTTAAATTGTGTCACTAAAGTGACCCACGAATTAAACCCTAATTCGTTTCCCATGGTGTCTTGATCTTGCTCGTGTGTGACCCAGCAAGCCTCACGTGAAGTTGGCAGCAAGCCATCTTTATGACTCACAAGTCGAGAGTGGACTCTAGCAAGCCATCACGACTACCCAAAACACGTGAGTTATCGCTTTAACATTAATGACTTAACCTTAGTACCACCTTGTCATAATCCCGATTGTCACACGATATTTTGGTCATGGATAAGGCACGGGAAAGTCATCCTTGATCCAAACCATAACTTTCTCGATTCCTTGAGTTAGTCCCATTACCCTGTGTGGCCACACATTCCTTGGACAGACTCATCGAGGGTGCCAATTAAATATCTCTCAACTTAATGAGGTTACGTCATGACGAAACCCATGACTAAACCCACTCATTCCTTGGAGAGTCCTACATGGGTTTAGTCATGAGCTAGCCTCTCCTGTAGACCTGTCACGATGCCCTTAGACCTGAGGTCTTGAGTATTCCGGCGTTGTAGATGCTGATCTTTGGCCTAGTCCAACGTTGCCCATAACAGGGTAGCCATACAGGATAGGTACGGGTTTAGTTGTTTGCCTTGCTGAGGAATGTGGTTGACCAAGAAGGAATTTTGTCCCTCATTAAGTTGAGAGATATTTAAATGGGCCCCTCGATGAGTTTGTCCAAGGAATGTGTGGCCACACAGGGAAATGGGACTAACTCAAGGAATCAAGAAAGTTATGGTTTGGATTAAAGGATGACTTTCCCATGCCTTATCCATGACCAAAATATCGTGTGACAATAGGGATTATGACAAGGTGGCACTTTGGTTAAATCGTAAATTTTCAAACGATAACTCACATGTTTTGGGTAGTCGTGATGGCTTGCTAGAGTCCGCTCTCGACTTGTGAGTCATAGAGATGGCTTGCTGCCAACTTCACGTGAGGCCTGCTGGGTCACACATGAGCAGGATCAAGATACTGTAATGGGACACGAATTAGGGTTTAATTCATGAGTCACTTTAGTGGCACAGTTTAAGACATAGTTGAATGTCTTAGGACGTGAAGTCTTGTCTTAAATAATATGTACATTTGTGATATTTAAATTTGTTAGACAAGTTTAAATATATTAACTGTTAAATAGTTAATTTGATTAATTTATTTACAATTGAGTTGTTATTTAAAATATTAGGGAATAATGAATTGGCAAAGTTTCCTAAAAGTTAGGGGATTATTGATTTCTTAAATTCTCTAATATTGGAAGATAACAAGAGGAGGGTGGCGCCTCACTCTTGAATTAATTAATGAAATATGATTTTGTTAATTTGAATTCAAGATTTGAATTTGAATTCAAGATTCAAGTTTGAATTAAGATATTTGGGTAATATTTCAATTCAATTTGTTAACGATATTAATAAGTTGGTTATAACTTCCTACGAGTTAGGATTGTTATCTTATTTATTAAATTCCTATAAAAGATAATGGAGGGTGGCGCATTCTTGGATATCCAAGTGCAAGATTTGATCTTGCATTTTGAATTTCAAGAATGCATTTTAAATTTAAATTAAGATATTAGTGTAATATTTTAATTAAGAATTCAAATCCTTTTGACTCATTCCAACCAATGGGAAGTGGACATTCAAGATTTAGGTTTCAAGATTTGATCTTGAAATTTAAATTTAAATTTCCTTTTAATTTTGAATTATAATATTAGTGTAATCTTATAATCAAGATTAGTTATCCCCTATTTTCATGATTTTAATTCCCAATTTTCATGAGTTAGGAATGGGACTTTATAAATACTCACACAACTCGCCTAGCCTGAGATATATGAGAGAAGTCGCCTGCTCTGAGAGAAATAGAGAAATAGGCGCATAACTCGAGAGGAAATAGGGAAAGTTCGACTAACCCTAAACCTAGGGTTTTAGAGGCGATTTGTGTGTGTGGAAAAGAGAAAGTCGCATAACCCTAGAGTTGTGTGGCCAAGAATTTGATTCTTGGTTCTACGCCACCAAATCTTGGAGTTCTTCAAGAAGTGTTCTTGAAGATTCAAGATTGTAGATCGGTTCCCGTGATCTCTTGGAGAAGAGATCGAAGGCTAGCACCTAGGTATCTGCCAAACTGTTCTTGTGGATCACCGGTAGAGGAAGGACACGAGTCTGTGAACTTCTCAGAAATTGCAGTTATTCAGCATTCTCTGATATAGGTAAACATCTCATCTCACTGGTATAAACACATGTAGTGGATCCTGTGGAGGAGATTATAGGTTTTGTAAAAAATTTAAAATTTTACACTTTTTCCGCTGCGCTCGCTTTATAATCTCCAACAGTGGTATCAGAGCCACGCTATCTGTGTGTTTATGCTAGTTTTGTGAATATACATGTTGATGTGTGTTTGTTTGTTTATCTATATGCTCGAATTTTGCAATTGTCCACCACACGTTTTTAAACTGAATCTAAGAATGGTGCAAATTTATGTATTTGATACATAAGGTAATCAATATGATTGATTTAAAAATTTTCTTGAAAAGTTTAGGTCTTGGCTGAAAATTGTAAATGTGAATTTATAAATTTTGGGTCAATAAATTCGATTTCTTGAATATGATTCTTGAAATTTTGAATTATCGATGCAAGACTTATTTTTCAAGAAGGCATGTTAAATTGCACAAACCCTAATTGAACACAATCAAAAATCATTTTTTTTGTTGTTGATGTCGTGTATATATATATATATATATGAATTGTTCATGTATGTTTGAGTATGGTGTTAGATATGGCTCTAGGTCTTATTTTGGTAAATACGGCCTGCGTGTCGTCTCCCTAAATTCTGGATGTAAATTTCTTTTCTCACCTCACTCCCCTCATATGTTCAAATGAGGTTTCCCAATGTAATTTTCTTTTTCTTTTAGAAAGATTCTCTCATTGGCTTGAGGGAATTTAGAGTAGATGAGCCATATCTAAACACGGTTATTTTATGCATTTAGTTTTTGTATGTGATACAAATTTGCGCTAGTTGTATGTTTAGGGTTCGCGATTTTAACATGCAAATTTTATTTTTCGCACAACCACGTATTCGATACGAGTGTAGGATTTTGTATGAGATACAAAATTCGTGCATGTGTTTATATGTATATGATACATGGGGGAAAACACTTGGCATACTCGTTTAATTTTAAAATTGTATTTAAAATTGAACAAAAAATTGAACCTAAAATTGAACCCCTGATAAAATCTTAAGTTTTAATGCCATCAATAAAACACCCTGTTAAAATCTTGATCATTGTGGAGCGGTGATAGCCCAAGCTACACGTATCTACTTTTATCTTGAGGAGACACGGGTGAATAGAAGATTCAACGCGATGCCTTATTGAAATCTTGGTTTGTTGGATGCGGTGATAGCCCAAGCTACACGTGTTTGATGGGCCTTGATGATGTAAGGTTGGGCTTTCGCCTCATTGTTTTGAGTTTGGCCATTCACAAGTTTTATTGTGTGACTTATTGGGGTTATCAAATCGGATTTGGACCTCAAGGCATTAGATGGGATAAACATGATGGAGATTGTGCCCTAGGGCCAATCATTTTATAAATATGTTTTCAACATATTGATTAATTTATGGAGATAAATTAATGGTTATCATGTTATTAGCATGTTTACTATGATAATAGTCCCTGATTAATTATGTGATGATTAGTCTAAACTGTCCCTGGTCGCTCATTCAAGTAGGAACGTGAAATGAACTAAGACCAGCATGACCTCGGTGCATAGAGATGCATGCACTGGATGCTAGAACGAGAGTCATGGTGCAATTATGTAAAGGGTTACAAGTTGCTGGACTGACCCGGAGAGTCCTGCATGGGTTTTAGTCATGAGCTAGCCTCTCCTGTACACCTGTCACGATGCCCTTAGACCTGAGGTCTTCATTATTCCGGCATTGTAATTGTCAAACTTTGGCCTAGTCTAACGTTACCCGTAGCAGAGTAGCCATAAGGGTTAGGTACGGGTTTGGTTGATTGTCGTGCTGAGGAATGTGGTTGACCAAAATAGAATTTTGTCCCTCATTAGAGATGGGAGATATTTAACTGGGCCCCTCGGTGAGTCTGTCCAAGGAATGTGTGGCCACACTAGTAAAAGGGACTTACTCAAGGAATCGAGAAAGTTGAGGTCTGGATTATGGATGACTTTCCCATGCCGAATCCATGACCAAAATATCGTAGGACAATAAGGATCAAGACAAGGTGGTACTAAGGTCAAATCATTTCGGGGTTAAACGATAACTCACGTGTTTTGGGTAGTCGTGATGGCTTGCTAGTGTTCGCTCTCGACTTGTGAGTCATAGAGATGACTTTCTGCCAACTTCACGTGGGGCCTGCTGGGTCACACACGAGCAGGACCAAGATGCCACACTGGGACACGAATTAGGGTTAATTCATGGGTCACATTGGTGACACCGTTTAAGACATAGTTGCTGTCTTGGGACATGAAATCTTGTCTTAAATAAATATCTACATATATGATATTTAGATTTGTGGGACAAATTTAAATATATATATATTAATTGTTTAATAGATAATATGATTAGTCTATTTACAATTATATTCCTATTTATAATATTAGGGAATAATAAATTGGATAAGTTTCCTAAAAGTTAGGGAATTATTGATTTATTAAATTCACTAATATTAGGATAATAGGAGAGGAGGTTGGCGCCTCATTTACTAGTATTTTAATTAATAAAAATGTTTTGTTAATTAAAATCATGGCTTGAATTTGAATTCAAAGATTTGATCTAGATTTCAAATGATTGAATTAAAGATATTAAGGTAATATTTTAATTCAATATTTATAGGGAATTCGAATTCTAGGTTCAAATTGAATTAAAGATATTAGGGTAATATTTTAATTCAATAATGAATTAGAATTCAAAATTCAAAAGATTGAGTTAAAGATATTAAGGTAATACTTTAATTCAATATTGTTGGAAAATAACAAGTTAGTTATAACTTCCTAAAAGTTAGGATTGCTATTTTGATTTATTAAATTCCAACAAAATTAAAATGGGGATGGCGCATGACTTGGGGATCTTGGGAAGATTTGATCTTCCAATTTGATTCTCAAAGATTGCATTTTGAATTCAAATTGAAATATTAAGGTAATATTTTAATTAGGAATTCAAGTCCTAAAATTATGATATTGAGATCTCATAATTTTATCAATTGATAATCCTATAATTTAGGGATTCCCTAATTATAATTATCAAAGGCCCCAAACCCTATAAATACATAGCATAAGTCGAAATTCATGATGCCATGCACATAAGGGAAATTCGACTTTAGCCTAGCTTTTCACAAGGGAAAAATACGATTTTTGCTCTTGGTGAGGAGAGAGAAAACGCAACCCTGGTTTTTCTAGAGAGAGAAAGTGGCGCACAAAACTAAAGGAGTTTAGCGTTTGTGTGACAAGGTTGTGTGAGATCAAGGATTGGATCCTTGATCATAGGCGCCATCTTGTTCTTAGAGAATTCAAGAATAGTTCTTGAATTGAAGAACACCGTAGATAGAGGTCCCTGATTCACTTGCAGAAGTGAAGGAGGCTAGCACCTAGGCATCTCCAAAACTGTTCGTGTGGATCACCGGCGAAGGAAGGACACATCACGTGGACTTCTAGGGCATGCCCCGTACAACCAAACCGATTGGAACTCGTGAGGTATACCACTATCTTAACAGATTTTAAATTCAACTAGCGGATCCGTTCGGGAATTTAGGTCTAGGCGCGTTTTAAGTTTTTTTTTTTTTATATTTCCTGCTTCTGCTGCGTTTTGCGCCTTGAATTCCCAATAGTGGTATCAGAGCCACGCTAGTCCTGGATTTAAAACTGTTTTTGTGTACATATGATGTATGATATGTGTGTTTACCGCTTTCAATCACACTTTTAGTTTTACGAAAAATCCACCGAACATTTTTCATAAAAGTCGATTTACAATATAAGGTGCAAATTATATGTATATGATACATATGGAATCGATAAGATCGATTGGAAAAATTTTCTTGAACTTTAAGGCCAAAATCGAAAATCCCTATATAATTATCATTAAAAGTGTTTTTATTATAATATTATAGAGGTGGCTGAAAATTGATTAAAATTGTGAATTTTAAAATTTTTGGGGTCAATAATTTAAATTCTTGAATGAGATTCCTGAATTTTATAATTATTGATAATAGGCCTAATTTCAAGAAAGGCATGTTAAAAAAAAATTGCACAGACCCTAAATTGAACACAATTTAAAAATGTTTTTTAATATGTGTTGTATACCGTGTTTAACATAATTGTATGAATTGTTCATATTTGAATTGTGTGGTGTTGGATATGGCTCTAAGAGGTTTATTTTGGTAAATACGGCCTGCGTGTCGTCTCCCTCTACTCTTGTGTAATTTTACTTTCAGTTTATACCTCAATGTAACTGGGGTTTATTCTCTCGTAATTGTATTTTTCTTTTAGAAAAATTCTCTCATTGGCTTGGGAGAATTATAGGGTAGATGGGCCATATCTAAACACGGTGTATGTTTTACATTTAGTTTGTATGTGATGCGCTAGAGGTATGTTTAGGGTGCGAGATTTTAACATGCTACTTTAAATATTATTCTACAACCACGTATACGATACGAGCGTGGGATTTTGTATACGATACAAAATCCGTTCACATGTTTATATGTATGAGATAAATGGGGTAATAAACATGTGGCATGACTCGTTTAATTTTAAAAGGAGTTTTCAAATTAAACTATAAAACGAAACATTTTAAAATAAAAATCAAACCCTTTTAGAAAATCTTAAGTTTTAATGTCGTCGTTAAAACGCCCTGTCAAAATCTTGTTCATCGTGGAGCGGTGATCGCCTACGCGACACGAATCTGCCTTGACCTTGAGGAGACACGGGTGAATGGGAGTTTCAACGCGACGCCCATTGAAATCTTGGTTCTTTGAATACGGTGATCGCCTACGCGACACGTATTGCAGTTGGGCCTTGATGATTTGGGGTTGGGCTTCGGCCTCGTTGTTTTGAACCTAGCCATTCACATGTTTTACCGTGTGACTTAATGGGGTTATCAAAACGGTTTTGGACCTCAAGGCATTAGATGGGATAAACATGCCATAATAAGTATCATATGATGATACAGTCCCATAAGGATCTAAGAGTCACATAGAGATGTGATTGGTAAGAAGTTACCTACCTAAATAACCAAAGGGTGCATAATCGCCTTCGCGACGGTAAACTTTGGTGAAATATGGGTCTTAGCCACTAATAATAAATTTTACTGGGTTTTATAAAATGGTGGATATATTTTATTTTTGTGCTAATTAAATTCATATCTTTAATTGTAGAATCAAATGGCAATTAATAGTTCAACATTTTCACTGCGATCTATCCTTGAGAAGGATAAATTGTCTAGAACAAATTTCCTCGATTGGTTTCGTAATATGAGAATTGTTCTCACCCATGAGAGGAGACTTTACGTTCTGGATAAACCTCTTCCTAATGAGCCTGCCAAGGACGCTCCAGGAGTTAAATGGAGGGCTTACAAGAAGCACTTTGATGACTCACTGGAGGTCTCTTGCCTGATGGTGGACACAATGATTCCCGAGTTGCATGAGGGCTTGGATACATTGATGTCATATGAGATGATTGTTGGGAATCCTAGGCGCCTATCGCAGCGGAAGCAAAATAAAAAAAAAAAAACGCGCCTAGGTCCTAGAATTCCCGAACGGATCCGCTAGCAGAATTTAAAACTTTTAGATAGTGGTATACCTCACGAGTTTCAAACGGATGGTTGCACAAGGCGTGTGCAAGGAGCCCACTCTCAGCGTTCTCCCTCTGCCGGTGATCCACACGAACAGTTTCTCGGACACCAAGGTGCTAGCCTTCAGTTCTTTTCTCCAAAAGAACCAGGGACCAATCTACAACACTTGAATTCAGGAACTCCTTCTTGAATCCAATTCAGCAAAAGTGGCGCATAGAAGAAACCCCCCACAAGAACTCCTTCTCGCCTTTTCTTCTCTCAAACCCTAGTTATGGAGCCAAGTCAATTTTTACTAACTCTTAGCAAAAGGTCGATTTTCTCTCTCTATGGGTGCAAAGGTGCGATTTTCTCTCTCTCTTCAAGGAGGAAGAAAATCAAAGCTAGGGTTAGAATGCTTGTATATGGGGCAAGTCGACTTGCCCCCTTATTTATAGACAAAATATTTGGTGATTTAATTATTCCTAAAATCAAGATATTCTGATAATATAATTATTTTAGGACTTGAATTTACAACTAAAATATTACCTTAATATTTTAATTCAAATTCAAACTGCAATCTTGGAGAATCAAATGAGAGATCAAATCTCTCCTTGGGACCCACCAAGCCATGCGCCTATCTCCCTCATTTTTCCTTGGAATTTTATAAATCAAAAACTTCCTTAATTTATGATTCACCAAAGATACTGAGAGGAGATCTCACCAAATCTGTTTGAATCAAATCTTTTGATATCTCCATCAAATCTTTTGAATTCAAACTTATTATTTGAATTAATAAAACAATTTTATTTATCCAAATAATCC
>QANZ01023695.1:41004-55449 GCA_003254925.1 Chamaecrista fasciculata
TTACCAAGTAGACAAGATTCGCAAGCATCATATGATTCAAAATCAAATGGGCTTAGAAGTCCATCTTTATGGAGCTTCTCTAGGCATCTCTCGTTTATATGGCCTAAACGACAATGCCAAAGGTATGTAGGATTAGATTCTCCAATCTTAATCCTTTTCGTATCGATGTTATAGATTTCGTTATTATGTCTTTGTTCCAATTTCAAGATATAGTGGTTATCATGCAGATCACCATAAGCATATAACACATCATTCTTATAAATTGAACATCTTCCATTTCCATTCATGCAAATAAATCCTTCCTTATCCACATAAGAAAGCGATATAATGTTAGAACTAAGAGATGGTACATAATAACAATTTTTTAATAACAAAACAAGCCCAGTGGGCAAAACTAGCTCGTATGTTCCTACAGCAACACCAGCAACCCTTGCTCCATTGCCCACACGTAGGTCCACCTCGCCTCTGCTCAGCTTTCTACTTCTTCTCAACCCCTGCACATTAGTACATATGTGAGAACCACAAGCAGTATCCAATACCCAAGTGGTAGGAGTAGACAAGTGAACGCCTATAAAAAAGATACCTGAAGTAGAGGCTTCGCTCTTCTTCTTCTTCTTCAGATCTTCCATGTACAGCTTACAGTTTCTTTTCCAGTGGCCCAGCTTCTGGCAGAAGAAACAGACTGTATCCTTATTGGGCTTTGCCTTCTTGGCAGGTGGCGGGTTAGGCTTAGCCGCAGGCTTGGTCCCACCAACCTCGGCGTCTCGCTTCCTCTTTCCTTTGCCCTTACCCTTTCCCTTGTTATGAACTAGTAAGACAGTGCTAGGCGCCTTCTTAATAGATGCCTCAGCAGTCTTTAGCATCCCATGCAGTTCAGAAACGGTCTTCTCCATGCCATTCATGTTAAAGTTTAAGACGAACTGGTCATAACTTCTAGGTAGCGAATTAAGGATCAAATCCGTCGCTAGCTCCGGCACAATGGGAAAACCCAGCCTGGCAAGGTGATCTACGTACCCCTTCATCTTCAAGACGTGGGCACTGACAGATCCACCTTCTGCCATCTTGCAAGAGTATAGAGCCTTTGCTATCTCAAATCTCTCTTGCCTTGCCTGTACTTGGAACATTTCCCTAAGTTGTGTCATCATCTCGTATTCCCCCATGTTCTCCAAGTTCTTTTGGATCTCAGGAACCATGGTAACCAGCATAAGACAGGCAACGTCCACAGAGTCACTTTGATGCTTCTCGTAAGCATCTCTCTGTGCTCTTGGAGCGTTTGCAGCAGGCTGTTCAGGGATGGGGTTCTGTAGGACATAGAGCTTTCTCTCCTGGGTGAGAACAATTCTCAGATTTCGGTACCAGTCGAGAAAGTTAGTCCCAGTCAACTTGTCCTTCTCAAGGACAGATCGCAGTGAGAGTGTTTGAACGTTCGTTGCCATTTGATTCTACAATTAGATATGAAAAGCTTTAATTAGCAGGAAAAATAAAATTATATCCACCATTTTATAAAACCCAGTGAAATTTATTATTAGTGGCTAAGATCTATATTTCACCAAAGTTTACCGTCGCTGAGGGCGATCATGCACTCTTTGGCTACTTAGGTAGGTAACTCCTTACCAATCACATGTCCATGTGACTCTTAGATCCTTATGGGACTGTATCATCACATGATACTTATTATGGCATGTTTATCCCATCTAATGCCTTGAGGTCCAAAACCGTTTTGATAACCTCATTAAGTCACACGGTAAAACATGTGAATGGCTAGGTTCAAAACAACGAGGCGAAGGCCCAATCATATATCATCAAGGCCCAACTAAATGCGTGTCGTTGAGGGCGATCACCGCATTTAAAGAACCAGGATTTCAACAGGCGTCGTGTTGAACTCCCATTCACCCGTATCTCCTCAAGGTCAAGGTAGATACGTGTCGCTGAGGGCGATCACCGCTCCACGATGAACAAGATTTTGACAGGGCGTTTTAGCGATGGCATTAAATACTTAAGATTTTCTAAAAGGGTTTGACTTTTAATTTAATAAAAGAGGTTCCGATTTATAGTTTAATTTTAAAACTCCTTTTAAAATTAAACGAGTCATGCCACATGTTTATTACCCCATGTATCTCATACATATAAACATGTGCCGGATTTTTGTATCGTATAAAAAATCCCACGCTCGTATCGTATACGTGGTTGTAGTGCGATATATATAAATAGCATGTTAAAATTTCGCACCCTAAACATACATCTAGCGCATCACATACAACTAAACGTAAAAGCATACACCGTGTTTAGATATGGCCCATCTACCCTAGAATTCTCCCAAGCCAATGAGAGAACCTTTCTAAAAGGAAAAATAAAATTACACGTGAATAAACCCCAGTTACATTGAGGTATAAACTAAAAGTAAATTTTACACCACAGTATAGGGAGACGACACGCAGGCCGTATTTACCGAAATAAACCTCCTAGAGCCATATCCAACACCACACAATTCAAATATGAACAATTCATACAATTATGTCAAACACGGTAACCAACACATATATTAAAACTCCTTTTAAGATTGTGTTCAATTTAGGGTCTGTGCAATTTTAACATGCATTTTCTTGAGATTAGGCCTTTTATCAATAATTATAAATACCATGAATCTCCATTCAAGAATTTATGATTACTGACCCCCAAAAATTTTAAAATTCATAATTTTAGCAAATTTTCAGCCACCTATATAATATTATAATTAAAACACTTTTAATTATAATTATACAGGACTTTTCGATTTTGGCCTAAAACATCAAGAAAAATTTTCCAGTCGATCCAATCAACTTCATATGTATCATATACATATAATTTGCACCTTTTTCTGTAGATTGAATTTTTTAAGAAAAATGTTCGGTGGATTTCTTTGTAAAACCAAAAAACGTGATTGAAAGCGGTAAACACACATATCATACATCACATGTACACATAAACAGTTTTAAATCCTAGAACTAGCGTGGCTCTGATACCACTGTTGGGAATTCTAGGCGCCTAACGCAGCGGAAGCAAAATAAAATAAAAAACAACTCGCCTAGGTCCTAGAATTCCCGAACGGATTCGCTAGCAGAATTTAAAACTTTTAGATAGTGGTATACCTCACGAGTTTCAATCGGATGGTTGTACAAGGCGTGTGCAAGGAGCCCACTCTCAGCGTTCTCCCTCTGCCGGTGATCCACACGAACAGTTTCTCGGACACCAAGGTGCTAGCCTTCAGTTCTTTTCTCCAAAAGAACCAGGGACCAATCTACAGCACTTGAATTCAGGAACTCCTTCATGAATCCAATTCAGCAAAAGTGGCGCATAGAAGAAACCCCCCACAAGAACTCCTTCTTGTCTTTTCTTCTCTCAAACCCTAGTTATGGAGCCAAGTCAATTTTTACTAACTCTTAGCAAAAGGTCGATTTTCTCTCTCTATGGGTGCAAAGGTGCGATTTTCTCTCTCTCTTCAAGGAGGAAGAAAATCAAAGCTAGGGTTAGAATACTTGTATATGGGGCAAGTCGACTTGCCCCCTTATTTATAGACAAAATATTTGGTGATTTAATTATTCCTAAAATCAAGATATTCTGATAATATAATTATTTTAGGACTTGAATTTACAATTAAAATATTACCTTAATATTTTAATTCAAATTCAAACTACAATCTTGGAGAATCAAATGAGAGATCAAATCTCTCCTTGGGACCCACCAAGACATGCGCCTATCTCCCTCATTTTTCCTTGGAATTTTATAAATCTAAAACTTCCTTAATTCATGATTCACCAAAGATACTGAGAGGAGATCTCACCAAATCTGTTTGAATCAAATCTTTTGATATCTCCATCAAATCTTTTGAATTTAAACTTATTATTTGAATTAATAAAACAATTTTATTTATCCAAATAATCCAAAAGAGGCGCCATCCTCATATAATTATTGGGGTATTTTATAATTCAATAATTTCCTAACTTTTAGGAATATTATCTGAATTATTTTTCCCTAATATTTTAATTGTAAATAATTAATCCCCATTAATCATTTAACAATTATTATATTTAAACTTGTCCCACAAATTTAAATATTTCACAACTGTAGATTAATTAAGACAAGACCTAATGTCCCAGACATTTCCTCTGTGTCTTAAATCGTGCCACCGGAGTGACCCACGAATTAACCCTAATTCGTGTCCCTTTTAAAACGGTGTCCTGTTCCTGCTCGTGTGTGACCCAGCAGGCCCCACGTGAAGTTGGCAGCAGGTCATCCCCATGGCCTACAAGTCGTGAGCGGACTCTAACAAGCCATCACAACTACCCTAAACACGTGAGTTATCGTTTTTACCAAAACGACTTAACCTCAGTACCTCCTTGTCAGAGACCCTATTGTCCTACGATATCTTGGTCATGGACTAGGCACAGGAAAGTCATCCATAATCCAAACCACAACTTTCTCGATTCCCTGAGTAAGTCCCATTTCCTGAGTGGCCACTCTTTTTCCTTGACAGACTCATCGAGGGCGCCAGTTAGATATCTCTCATCTAATGAGGGACAAAATCCCATCTTGGCCAATCCACATTCCTCAGCACGGCAATCAATCAAACCCGTACTTAGCCCTTATGGCTACCCTGTCACAGGCAACGTTAGACTAAGCCAAAGTTTGACAACTGCAACGCTGGAATAATGATGACCTCAGGTCTAAGGCATCGCTACAGGCATACAGGAGAGGCAAGCTGATGACTAAACCCATGCAGGACTCTCCGGGTCAGTCCAGCAACTCGTAACCCCTTACATAATTGCACCATGACTCTCGTCCCAGCATCTAGTGCATGCATCTCTATGCACCAAGGTCATGCTGGTCTTAGTTCATTTTCGTTCCCACGAAAACAATCGACCATGGACAGATTTAGATTCATTATCTCATAATTAATCATGGACGCTATCATAGTAAACATGCTAATAACATGATAACCATTAATTTATCTCCATAAATTAATCAAATGTTCATAACATTTCACATAAAATGATTGGCCCTAGGGCACAATCTCCAACAATGATAACACGTCTCAAGGAAATGTTCCGATACCAGATCAGGCAAGATAGATGTGAGACCACTAAGGCTCTGATGTCTTGCAAAATGGCCGAAGGTGCATCTGTTGGTTACCATGTCATGGAGATGAGAGGGTACATAGATCACCTTGATAGGCTGGGTTTTCCTATTCCTCCAGAGTTTCCAACGGATGTGATCCTAAGCTCACTGCCCAAAAGTTATGACCCGTTTGTCATGAACTTTTATAGGAGAAGAATGGAGAAATCAGTTTCTGAGCTGCATGGAATACTCAAGTCCGTTGAGGCATCTATGAGTCAGAAAAACAAAGGGAAGAGAAAGGGCGAAGGAAAGAGGAAGGGAACCGTCCTGGATGGTGAGACCAAGCCAGTGGACGACTCTCACCTAGAACCTGCCAAGAAGGCAAAGCCCTCAGAGGATGTATTTTGCTCTTTCTGTCAAGTGTCAGGACACTCGATGAGAAAATGCAAATACTATTGGGAAGATCAAAAGAAGAAGAAGTGCTGTGAGCCCTCCACTTCAGGTATCTTTGTTATAAATGTTCTTTTTTTACTTAAAACCACTTGAGTATTGGATACAACATGTGGTTCTCACATTTGATGTGCAGGGTCTTCACAGACAGTAGAAAACCGAACAGAAGCGAGATGGACCTACGAGTGAACAAAGGAGCAAAGGTTGCTGCCGTTGCTGTGGGAACATGCGAGCTTGATTTTCCCTTTGGGCTAAGTTTATTGTTATGTACATTCTTTAAGGTTAAAACATTGTTTCTCCTCCTTATATAGATAAGGAAGATTTTATATTTGTAAACATTAAAGAATGATGTTCTATTTTATAAAGATAATGTTTATTTGCTTATGTGATTTGCAAAGATAATCATTATGTCTTAAAGCTAGAACGATAACAATATTTATAACATTGATACGAAAAGGATTAAGATTATCGAATCTAATCCTACATACTTTTGGCATTGTCATTTAGGCCATACAAATGAGAAACGCCTAGAGAAGCTTCATAAACATGAACTTCTAAAGCTCAATTGATTTTGAATCATATGATGCTTGTGAATCTTGTTTAATTGGAAAGATGACAAAAGCGCTCCTTTTACTTACCACAACAAAAGGATGTCTGACTTAGTGGGGATCATACATAGATGATGTATGTGGACCCATGAGTACCCAAGCTGAAGGTAGTTACTCTTACTAACTACTTCAATAGGTTTGACTACGACTGCCTATTGAAGCATAAGTCGGAGTCTTTCGAAATAGAGATTTCAAAGTGAAGTAGAGAACTAACTTGACAAGAAAATCAAAGTCCTTCGATCCGATCGAAAAGACGAGCATTTGAGTCAAAGAATATGTTGATCATCTTAGAAGCTGTGAGATAGTCTCACGACTTACCCCTTCTGAAACCCCATAGAGTGATGGTGTTTCTAAAAGGACGAATCGAACCCTATTAGATAAGGTACGATCTATGATGAGTCAAACTGATCTTTCGCCATCCTTTAAAGGGGGCATGCTCTAGAATCTGCTGACTTCACACTTTACCGTTTTTCGTCTGAAGCAGTTGAGAAGACACCATATGAGATATGGAATGGGAGGAGCCCCATAGTGTCTTATCTCAATCTTGGGATATAACGTTAAGCGAGAGCTTAACGATAAACTGTCTCCCAACACCCTCAAGTATATATTTGTGGGATACCCCAAGGAAACGAAGGGGGTATCAAGTCTACTACCCGTCTGACAACAAAGTGTTTGTAGTCAGATGTGGATTCCTTTTAGAAAGGGACTTTGTTTCCAAAAGAAACAGTGGGAGTAAGATAAATCTTGAAAGAGTTCAAGATCCACAAAACACTTTAAAGTGGCGCAGACGGAAACTAGAGAAGATCCACAAGGCGTTGTGGAAGCTCCTCTAATAACATAAGGACAACAAAGTTCTGATAGAACATGTTCTCAATCTCAAAGATGTGGATCTTTGATCATTGAGAGCAAGGATGTGTTGCTCTTGGAGCGTGGTGAGCCCGCCACCTATCGAGAAGCTTTTATCATTGTTTTGATGAAGGCGCCAAAGGAGTTTGGCTTCTTGTAAAACCCTGATGAGCCCTGTGTTTACAAGAAGGTTAGTGGGAGCGCAATTGCATTCTTGGTGCTATATGTCGCTGACATATTGCTAATTGGAAGTGATATTACTATCTTGAAGATTATGAATCTTAGATAGGTAAATCACTCTCAATAAAGGACGTAAAAGAAGCTGCCTATATTCTTGGCATAGAGATCTATAGAGATAGTTCTCGGAGGCTTCTTGAATTGAGTCAAAGTACATTCTTGGATGAGATACTGAAGGGGTTCAGTATGCAAGACTTCAAGAAGGGCTTCATACGCGAAGAATCATGGATTGGTCCTGAGCAAGAGTCGGTGTCCCTAGACACTTGATGAGCAAGGGCGCATGAGTGCCATCCCTTACGCTTCGGCGATAGGATCCATCGTGCTATACTGTACTTGACCCGATATGTCATTTGCCCTGCGTATGACGAGCTAAGACCCTGTTGAGGATCATCTGACAGCTGCCATAAAGATCCTTAAGTACTTAAGAAGAACTAAGGATAAATTCTTGGTTTATGGTGGAATTGATGTGTAATTGTTTACACAGGTACCCATTTTCCAACCTACCAAGATGAATTTTAAATCGCAGTATGAAAATAGTTTTCTCCTGAACGGTAGCATCGTGAGTTGGAATGGTTCCAAGCAGAGCACGATTACTAATTCTACAAAGAATGGGTTAATCGCGTAGAGACGCAGACTGTAAAACTAGTGTCTGAAGTATGCTTGGTGGTCACCCTGTAAAGACAGGAAGACACCAAACGGGAATGGGTTCCCCACTGAACTTCCGACAGTGATATATACTCAGACGTAATCACCTAGAGATGGTGATATCAAGATATGAAAGGAAGCAGTCCAGGATAATTTTGCCAGTCCTCGTACGAATTCCTAGCACAGGTCTTACATGAGCGTCATGTAATGTCAAATGGGGATTAGACACATTAATGGATGTTCCTAAGTGTAGGAACAGTCTGATTAATGATTGTACCTAGTGCAAGTGGGAGTTTGATGGAGATTGTGCCCTAGGGCCAATCATTTTATAAATATGTTTTGAACATATTGATTAATTTATGGAGACAAATTCATGGTTATCATGTTATTAGCATGTTTACTATAATAACAGTCCCTGATTAATTATGTGATGATTAGTCTAAACTATCCCTGGTCGCTCATTCAAGTAGGAACTTGAAATGAACTAAGACCAACATGACCTCGGTGCATAGAGATGCATGCACTGGATGCTGGAACGAGAGTCATGGTGCAATTATGTAAAGGGTTACAAGTTGCTGGACTGACTCGGAGAGTCCTACATGGGTTTTAGTCATGAGCTAGCCTCTCCTGTACACCTGTCACGATGCCCTTAGACCTGAGGTCTTCATTATTCCGGCATTGTAATTGTCAAACTTTGGCCTAGTCTAACGTTACCCGTAGCAGGGTAGCCATAAGGGTTAGGTACGGGTTTGGTTGATTGCCGTGCTGAGGAATGTGGTTGACCAAAATGGAATTTTGTCCCTCATTAGAGATGGGAGATATTTAACTGGGCCCCTCGATGAGTCTGTCCAAGGAATGTGTGGCCACACTAGTAAAAGGGACTTACTCAAGGAATCGAGAAAGTTGAGGTCTGGATTATGGATGACTTTCCCGTGCCTAATCCATGACCAAAATATCGTAGGACAATAAGGATCAAGACAAGGTGGTACTAAGGTCAAATCGTTTCGGGGTTAACCGATAACTCACGTGTTTTGGGTAGTCGTGATGGCTTGCTAGAGTCTGCTCTTGTCTTGTGAGTCATAGAGAAGACTTGCTGCCAACTTCACGTGGGGCCTGCTGGGTCACACACGAGCAGGATTAAGATACCACACTGGGACACGAATTAGGGTTAATTCGTGGGTCACATTGGTGACAGCGTTTAAGACATAGTTGACTGTCTTGGGACATGAAATCTTGTCTTAAATAAATATCTACATATATGATATTTAGATTTGTGGGACAAATTTAAATATATATATATTAATTTTTTAATAGATAAAATGATTAGTCTATTTACAATTATATTCCTATTTATAATATTAGGGAATAATAAATTGGATAAGTTTCCTAAAAGTTAGGGAATTATTGATTTATTAAATTCACTAATATTAGGATAATAGGAGAGGAGGTTGGCGCCTCATTTACTAGTATTTTAATTAATAAAAATGTTTTGTTAATTAAAATCATGGCTTGAATTTGAATTCAAAGATTTGATCTAGATTTCAAATGATTGAATTAAAGATATTAAGGTAATATTTTAATTCAATATTTATAGGGGAATTCGAATTCTAGGTTCAAATTGAATTAAAGATATTAGGGTAATATTTTAATTGAATAATGAATTAGAATTCAAAATTCAAAAGATTGAGTTAATGATATTAAGGTAATACTTTAATTCAATATTGTTGGAAAATAACAAGTTAGTTATAACTTCCTAAAAGTTAGGATTGTTATTTTGATTTATTAAATTCCAACAAAATTAAAATGGGGATGGCGCATGACTTGGGGATCTTGGGAAAATTTGATCTTCCAATTTGATTCTCAAAGATTGCATTTTGAATTCAAATTGAAATATTAAGGTAATATTTTAATTAGGAATTCAAGTCCTAAAATTATGATATTGAGATCTCATAATTTTATAAATTGATAATCCTATAATTTAGGGATTCCCTAATTATAATTATCAAAGGCCCCAAACCCTATAAATACATAGCATAAGTCGAAATTCATGATGCCATGCACATAAGGGAAATTCGACTTTAGCCTAGCTTTTCACAAGGGAAAAATACGATTTTTGCTCTTGGTGAGGAGAGAGAAAACGCAACCCTGGTTTTTCTAGAGAGAGAAAGTGGCGCACAAAACTAAAGGAGTTTGGGGTTTGTGTGACAAGGTTGTGTGAGATCAAGGATTGGATCCTTGGTCATAGGCGCCATCTTGTTCTTGGAGAATTGAAGAATAGTTCTTGAATTGAAGAACACCGTAGATAGAGGTCCCTGATTCACTTGGAGAAGTGAAGAGGCTAGCACCTAGGCATCTCCAAAACTGTTCGTGTGGATCACCGGCGGAGGAAGGACACATCACGTGGACTTCTAGGGCACGCACCGTACAACCAAACCGATTGGAACTCGTGAGGTATACCACTATCTTAACAGGTTTTAAATTCAACTAGCGGATCCGTTCGAGAATTTAGGCCTAGGCGCGTTTTAAGTTTTTTTTATATTTCCTGCTTCCGCTGCGTTTTGCGCCTTGAATTCCCAACAAAACATGCCATAATAACTATCATACGATGATACAGTCCCATAAAGATCTAAGAGTCACATATGATGTGATTGGTAAAGAGTTACCTACCTAAATAACCTAAGGTTGCATTATCGCCCAAGCGAAGGTAATCTTTGGTGAAATATGGATCTTAGCCACTAATAATAATTTTGCTGGGTTTTATAAAATGGTGGACCTTTTTGCTAATTAACTTTCATATCTTAGTTGAAGAATCATGGCAAACAATATAAGTTCAGCGTTATCACTGCGATCTATCCTTGAGAAGGATAAGTTAAATGGGACAAACTTCCTTGATTGGTTCCGAAATTTGAGAATTGTTGTCACCCAAGAAAGGAAGCTTTATGTCCTAGAAAACCCTCCCCCTGAAGGTGCATCCGTTAGTACCCATGTCTTGAAGATGAAGGGGTACATAGATCACCTTAGTAGGCTGGGATTTCCCATTACTCCAGAGCTTGCGATGGATTTGATCCTAAACTTGCTGCCTAGAAGTTATAACCAGTTTGTCATGAACTTCAACATGAATGGAATGGAGAAATCGATTTCTGAACTACATGGGATTCTCAAGATTGTTGAGGCATCCATTAAAAAGGCGCCTGATGCAATCTTGATGGTTCAGAAAAACCAGGGGAAAGGGAAGGGCAAAAGAAAGAGGAAGGGTAAAGCCCCGGTTGGTGAGACCAAGCCAGGGGACAAGCCTAACCCAAAACCTGCCAAGAAGGCGAAGCCCACAAAGGATGCAATCTGCTTTTTTTGCCAAAAGCCAGGACATTGGAAAAGAAATTGCAAATTGTACTTAGAAGATCAAAAGAAGAAGAAGAGCGGTGAAGTCTCTACTTTAGGTATCTTTATTATAGATGTTCACTTGTCTACATTAACCACTTGGGTATTAGATACAGCATGTGGTTCTCACATTTGTACAAATGTGCAGGGTCTTAGAGATAGTAGAAAGCTGGACAGTGTTGGGAATCCTAGGTGCCAAAGGCAGCGGAAGCAGAAATATAAAATTAAAATTTAAAGCGCCTAGTCCTAGAATTCCCGAACGGATCCACTAGCAGAATTTAAAACTTTTAGATAGTGGTATACCTCACGAGTTTCAATCGGTTGGTTGTACAAGGCGTGTCCTAGAAGTCCACTCGCAGTGTCCTCCCTCCGCCGGTGATCCACACGAACAGTTTGTCGGACACCAAGGTGCTAGCCTTTTGTTCTTTTCTCCAAAAGAACTAGGGACCAAATCTACGGTGTAAGAACTCACGAACTCCTTCTTGATTCAGGAACAAGGTGGCGCAAGGAGCAAGGAAACACAAAACTCCTTTTGTTTTCCTACTCTCAAAAACCTTGCTCTGGAACCAGGCGAATTTTCTCTAACACCTTAGGAAAATTCGACCTCTTCTCTCTCTAAGACCAAAGTGGCGATTTTCACTCTCTCTCTACAAGGAGGAAGAAAATTCACAAAGTGAGCTAGGGTTGGGGGGGCAAGTCGACTTGCTCCCTATTTATAAACATAATTTTTGGTGATTTTAATATTCCTAAAATCATGATATTACAATAATATAATAATTTTGGGACTTGAATTTCTAATTAAAATATTACCTTAATATTTCAATTTAAATTCAAAATGGAATCTCTGAGAATCAAATGGAAGATCAAATCTTCCCATGGGACCCACAAGCAATGCGCCATCTCCTCCCCTTTTTATCTTGGAATTTTATAAATAAAAAACAATCCTAACAATTAGGAAGTCATGATTCTCCAAAGATTCTGAGTTGAGATCTCACCAAATCTATTTGATTCAAATCTTTTGATATCTCCATCAAATCTTTCGAATTCAAACTCATTATTTAAATTAATAAAACAATTTTATTAATCTAAAACCAAATAATATTGGGGAATTTTATAAATCAATAATTTCTTAACTTTTAGGAATCTTATCTGAATTAATATTCTCTAATATTTTAATTGTAAATAATTAATCCCTATTAATCATTTAACAATTATTATATTTAAACTTATCCCACAAATTTAAATATTTCACAACTGTAGCTTATTTAAGACAAGACTTAATGTCCCAGACATTTTGCTATGTCTTAAATTGTGCCACCGGAGTGACCCACGAATTAACCCTAATTCGTGTCCCTTTAAACGGTGTCCTGATCCTGCTCATGTGTGACCCAGCAGGCCCCACGTGAAGTTGGCAGCAAGCCATCTCTATGACCTACAAGTCGTGAGCGGACTCTAGCAAGCCATCACGACTACCGAAAACATGTGAGTTATCATTTTTACCAAAACTGACTTTAACCTTAGTACCACCTTGGCATAGACCCTATTCTCACACAATATCTTAGTCATGGATTAGGCACAGGAAAGTCATCCATAATCCAAACCACAACTTTCTCGATTTCCTGAGTAAGTCCCAATTTCCCGAGTGGCCACTCTTTTCCTTGGAAAGACTCATCGAGGGCGCTAGTTAGATATCTCCCATCTTATAGGGACAAAATCCCATCTTGGCCAATCCACATTCCTCAGCGCGGCAATCAACCAAACCCGTACTTAGCCCTTATGGCTACCCTGTTACGGGCAACGTTAGACTAAGCCAAAGTCTGACAACTGCAACGCCGGAATAATGATGACCTCAGGACTAAGGCGTCGTGACAGGCATACAAGAGATGCAAGCTGATGACTAAACCCATGCAGGACTTCCAACAACTTGTAACCCTTTACATAGTTGCACCATGACTCTCGTTCCAGCATCTAGTGCGTGCATCTCTATGCACCGAGGTCATGCTGGTCTTAGTTCATTTTCGTTCCCACGAAAACAATCGAGCAGGGACAAATTTAGATTAATTATCTCATAATTAATCACGGACGCTATCATAGTAAACATGCTAATTAAGATAACTGAATAATTTATCTCTATAAATTAATCCAAATGTTCATAACATTTCACATAAAATGATTCGCCCTAGGGCACAATCTCCAACAGACAGAAGCGAGGTGGACCTACACGTAGGCAATGGAGCAAGAGTTGCTGTGGGAACATACGAGCTTGTGTTGCCCTCTGGGCTTATTTTCATTTTGAATAATTGTTATTATGTACCTTCATTAAGTTCAAACATTATTTCCCTTTCTTATTTGGATAAGGAAGGTTTTGCATGTGTAAACAACAATGGAAGGTGTTCTATTTATAAAGATAATGTTTTATTTGCTTATGGTGATTTGCAAGATAATCATTACGTCTTAAAATTAGAACGACAACACGATAATAATATTTATAACATTGATACCAAAAGGATTAAGATTAACGAATCAAATCCTACGTACCTTTGGCATTGTCGTTTGGGCCATATAAATGAGAAACGCATTGAGAAGCTCCATAAAGATGGACTTCTAAGCTCATTTGATTTTGAATTATATGATGCTTACGAATCTTGTTTACTTGGTAAAATGACAAAGGCGCCCTTCACTAGCCACAGTGAGAGAGCACCTAACTTATTGGGAATCATACATAGTGATGTATGTGGACCCATGAGTACTCAAGCTAGGGGTGGTTACTCATACTTCATAACGTTCACTGATGACTTCAGTAGGTATGGCTATGTCTACCTAATGAAGCATAAGTCAGAGTCTTTTGAAATGTTCAAAAGATTTCAAAGTGAAGTAGAGAACCAACTTGGCAAGAAAATCAAAGCCCTTCGATCCGATCGAGGAGGCGAGTATTTGAGCCAAGAGTTTATTGATCATCTTAGAAGTTGTGGGACTGTCTCACAACTTACCCCTCTTGGAACTCCACAGGGGAATGGTGTTTCCGATAGGAGGAATCGGACTTTATTAGATATGGTCCGATCTATGATGAGTCAGGCTGATCTTCTGCCATCCTTTTGGGGGCATGCTCTAGAAACTGCTGCGTTCATACTTAACCGTGTTCCTGTTGGGAATTCAAGGGCGCCTAAGGCAGCGGAAGCATGTAAAA
>QANZ01023700.1:26117-56579 GCA_003254925.1 Chamaecrista fasciculata
ATATCTTAAATCAATATTGTTGGAAAATAACAAATTAGTTATAACTACCTAATGGTTAGGTTTGTTATTTTAGTTTATTAAATTCCAACAAAATTCATGGGACTAGGCGCATGGCTTGGGAATCTCTTTGGGAAGATTTGATCTTCCAAATTGATTCTCCAAGATTGCATTTGGATCCAAATTATAATATTAAGGTAATATTATAATTAGGAATTCAAGTCCTAAAATCATGATATTAGTGTAATATCATGAATTTAATAATTGATAATTGTATAATTTTGGGAAACCCTAATTATAATTATCAAAGCCTAAACCCTATATACATTTGTAGCCATAAGTCGACTAACACATGAGTCTCTCATACCTTGGGAATTTTGACTTTAGCTAGCAAATTTCACAAGAGCAAAATTGTTTTTTGAGTCTTGGTGAAAGTTTGTGAGAGAAGACACAACCCTAGTTTTTCTAGAGAGAGAAAGTGGCGCAAACCCTAGAAGTGTTTTAGGATTTCTGAGTTGAGGTTGTGTGTGAGATCAAGGACCACATTCTTGATCATAGGCGCCATCTTATCTTGGGTTTTGAGGGACACGAATTATGGTTAATTCGTGGGTCACTCCGGTGGCACGATTTAAGACACAGAGGAAATGTCTTGGACATTAGGTCTTGTCTTAATTGATCTACAGTTGTGAAGTATTTAAATTTGTGGGACAAAATTAAATATAATAATTGATAAATGATTAATGGGGTTTAATTATTTACAATTTAAAATATTAGGGAAAAATAATTCAGATAAGGTTCCTAAAAGTTAGAAAATTATTGATTTATAAAATTCCCCAATATTGTGTGAGAGGGTGGCGCCTCTTTTGGTAATTTAAGGTTAATAAAATTGTTTTATTAATTTAAATAATAATTTGAATTCAAAAGATTTGATGGAGATATCGAAAGATTTGAATTCAAATAGATTTGGTGAGATCTCAAATCAGGATCTTTGGAGAATCATGACTTCCTAAGAGTTAGGAAGGTTTTTGATTTATAAAATTCCAAAGATAAATGGGGAGCATATGGCGCCATCTTAGAGGATCTTTTGGGGAGATTTGATCCCTCATTTGATTCTCTAAGATTACGATTTGAATTTAAATTAAATATTATGGTAATATTATAATTTGAAATTCAATTCATGAAGCCATATTATTATAATTTAGAATTATAATAATGCTCTAAATATAATTATATATATATATATAGACCTAAGGTGCTAGGCGCCTAAGTCATGTGAGAATTCACTTGTGATTTTTGGTCTTCCTCCTTGTAGAGAGAGAATCAAACCCTAGCTTTCCAAGTGAGGAAAATTTTGATTCTCAAGAGTTGAGAGGGAAAAATCGAGTTTGCCTAAGGAGTTAGGAAATTCGATTTGAGGTTACCAAAATTAGGGTTTGTGAGAGAAGAAAAGGCAAGAAGGAGTTCTTGTGGGGGGTTTCTTCTTTTGCGCCACTTTAGGATTTTGAATCAAGAAGGAGTTCTTGAGTTCAAAAACACTGTAGATTGGTCCCTGGTTCTTTTGGAGAAAAGAACGGAAGGCTAGCACCTTGGTGCCTGAGAAACTGTTCGTGTGGATTACTGGCAGAGGGAGAACTCTGGGAGTGGGCTCCTTGGACATGCCTTGTTCAACCAACCAATTGAAACTCGTGAGGTATACCACTATCTTAAAAGTTTTAAATTCTACTAGCGGATCCGTTCGAGAATTTTAGGACCTGGCGTGTTTTAATTTTAATTTCATATTTTCTTCCGCTGCGTTAGGCGCCTAGAATTCCCAACAGGTGGCGCCTCATATAGGGGTTTTAATTAATGAAAATGTTTTGTTAATTAAAGTCATGACTTGGATTTGAATTTGAATTCAAGATTGGATTTTGATTTCAAGATTCAAGATTGAATTAAAGATATTAGGGTAATATTTTAATTCAATATTAATAGGGAATTTGAATTCAAGATTCAAATTTGAATTAAAGATATTAGGGTAATATTTTAATTCAATAATGAATTTGAATTCAAGATTCAAATTTGAATTAAAGATATTAGGGTAATATTTTAATTCAATATTATTAGGAAATAAATAAGTTGGTTATAACTTCCTAAGGGTTAGGAATGTTATTTTGATTTATTAAATTCCTAGAAAACTTGGGGAGGATGGCGCATGGCTTTGTGGGTCCAAGGAAAGATTTGATCTTCCATTTTGATTCTCAAAGATTGCATTTTGAATTCAATTAAGATATTAAGGTAATATTTTAATTAGGAATTCAAGTCCTAAAATTATAATATTATTGTAATCTTATAATTTTATAATTTGATAATCCACTAATTTAGGGATTCCCTAATTATAATTGCCAAATTTCCCAAGTCTATAAATAGACCCTAGGCCAAGTCGACTTTGAACTTTTTCTTTAGGAAGAGAGAGAAAATTTGAGGCTCCCTAGAGTTTAGAGAGAGAGGAAGTCGATTTTCCCTAATGTGAGAGTAAAATTCCTTCTTGGTTTCAAGAATTGTTCTTGATAACCAAGAGCCGTAGATTGGAGTCCCGAGTTCATTTAGAGAAAAAAACTGAAGGCTAACACATTGGTGTCAGCAAACTGTTCGTGTGGATCACCGGCGGAGGAAGGACGCTTCGAGTGGACTTCTCGGAATCGCATCAGTCAAACACACCGATTGAATTGAGGTATACTTCTTCCTTCACCGGTTTAAATCTAACTAGTGGATCCTCGTAGTGAAATCACATGTTTTTGCGCCATGTTTAAAATTAATTTTAATTTTCGCTTCCACTGTCGCGCTCGTGATATGCCCTCTAATTTCAAAAGTAATAGATCAGGGCTCCCTCTCATCATGTTTCACCTTGTCAGTAAAGTATTCCTAAAAAGAAAAAGAAAAAAGCGATTACAATAAGTGTTTTTTTTTTTTAAATATAATGCCAATTTAAGAGCTAAAAATGAGAAAAAATAAAAGAGATGAATCATTATTGAACATAACGATTAACGAAGAAGATAAAGAAACAGAGTAAGCACTTTCAAAAAAGGCAAAAATACTTTTTTAGTCCTCAAAATTTACACTGACAGTCAATTTTATCTTTAATCTTTTTTTCAGTCAAATTTTCTCAATATTTCATATTTTGAAAATGAAATTGACAGCAAAAAAAAAATATGATAAAATTAACATTTGTTGTAAAGTTTAAAAACCAAAAATATACTTTTACCTTAAAAAAGTAAGGTCAAACTGCATTTTTGATCCCATAAATTTTTCTCATGTCTCAATTTGGTTCCATAACTTTTTTTGTTGAACTTTTGGTCTCATATCTTTGCAAACTATTGCAAATTTGGTCCTGTATCTTTTGGTCGGGTTGCAGAATTGGTCCCATAACTTTTTTTGTTGCACTTTTGGTCCTATATCTTTGCAAAATGTTGCAAATTTGGTCCCGTATCTTTTGGTCAGGTTGCAGAATTAGTCCCATATCTTTGTAAAAAATTTCAACATCAATCCCACCTGATCCAAATATATGCACTTGACTCAAAAATGTGGGACCAATTCTGCAACATGATCAAAAGATATAGGACTAATTCTACAACTTGACCCAAAGATATGAGACCAAAAGTGTAACACAGGACCACATTTACAACCTGAGCAAAAGATATGAGACTAAAAGTGCAACAAGAATAATTATAAGACGAAAAGAAATTATATGACCAAAAGTGTGGCCAAAAAATAATCTTGGTGGTGGTGTGCTATGAATTGAAAAGGGCGAAAACAAGAAAAGGGAAATGAATAGTTCGACGATATATGTATGTGTATATATACTGTAGAAAAGTTGTAATCATATCGTATGTTATAACGTAACGGTATTTTTACTAATCCAAAAAGAGCATCCACAAACACACACACACACACCCCCCTTCACCTTCCTCACATTCTCTCTCTTGTTTCCTATATATACTCCACACTCCTAACCACTCCTTCCATACTCGCCTCCTTTAAATTTCCTCACATTCTCTCTCTCTTGAACACTTGGTAGCCTAACTAATTCCCCAATATGACCACCCACATTGATCACCTTTGGCTTCTCGCCTTTGCCTCCAAATGCACCCAACTCAATCTCCCATGGTCCCTTCTTCTGTTAACTATCTTACTCCTAGTTATAGCCAAGGTCATCCTTGTTTGGTCCCATCCTGGTGGCCCTGCTTGGGGCCATTATTACCACTTTTCTCCTTTGAAGTCTTCATTAATTCCCGGCCCAAGAGGTCTCCCTGTTTTGGGTAGTATCTCTCTCATGGCTTCTTCCCTCCCTCACCACCGTATCGCCTCGGCCGCCTCGACCACCTCGGCCACCCGGCTCATGGCTTTCAGCCTCGGCCAAACCAGAGTCATCGTCACCTGCAACGCCGATGTCGCCAAAGAAATTCTCAACAGCTCTGTCTTCGCTGATCGACCCATCAAAGAATCTGCTTACTCTCTTATGTTCAACAGAGCCATTGGGTTCGCTCCTTATGGTGTTTACTGGCGAACTCTCCGGCGAATCGCAGCCACACATCTCTTCTGCCCCAAACAAATCAAAGCCTCTGAACATCACAGAAATCAAATCGCTAACCAAATAATTGGAATCATGAAATCTCAACAATCTTCTCTTCTTCAAGTTCGTGAGATTCTCAAAAAAGCGTCGCTCGCCGCCATGATGTGGTCGGTTTTCGGATACGAGTTTGACGCGGCGAATACAGGAATGGACGAACTCAGAGGACTCGTGAATGAAGGCTATGACCTCTTGGGTGCGTTCAATTGGAGCGATCACTTGCCATGGCTTGCCCATTTCGACCCGCAGAAAATCCGGTTCAGATGCTCCCGGCTCGTGCCTAAAGTGAACCGGTTCGTTAGTGAAATTATCGCGAACCACCGGGCCAAAAAGACCGAGACGAACCGGGATTTCGTTGATGTTCTGCTCTCGCTTCAAGAGCCTGATAAACTAACTGACTCCGATATGATTGCTGTGCTTTGGGTAAGTCCGTTATTATTTCCGTTATGGTGTTAAGAATTAGTTTTAATTTTTATTTTGGAATAAACTAACAATTTAATCCTTAAAAAATTATCAAACTACTAATTCGATCTTGAAAGATTAAAATATATTGTTTAATCCCAAAAAATTCAATATAATATATTAAATAGTAATTTCTTTAGACTAAATAGTATGCTACTATTTTAATCTAAATGTGCAATAATATTTTAGAGATCAAACTATTACTTTTTCCTTTTTCTTTTAATAATAATTTTTTTTTGGTGTAGGAAATGATATTTAGAGGGACAGACACAGTGGCTGTTCTGATGGAATGGATACTAGCTCGAATGGTACTTCATCCGAATGTGCAATCCAAGGTGCATACTGAGCTGGATAAGGTTGTTGGGAGGTCACGTGCCGTCACGGAATCTGACGTGGCAACATTAGGGTACTTGACGGCGATGGTGAAGGAAGTGGTTCGGCTACACCCACCGGGCCCTCTTCTCTCATGGGCTCGCTTGGCCATAACTGACACTACTATCGACGGCTATCACGTGCCGGAGGGGACCACTGCTATGGTAAACATGTGGGCCATATCACGTGACCCGCAGGTATGGGTTGACCCATTAGAATTTAAACCTGAGAGATTCGTCACCAAACCAGGAGAGGTGGAGTTTTCGATACTTGGGTCAGATCTTAGACTCGCTCCATTCGGGTCGGGTCGGAGGACTTGCCCTGGTAAGACCCTGGGTTTGACTACAGTCACATATTGGATTGCTACACTGTTACATGAGTTTCAATGGCTACCATCATCACATAAAGAAGTGGATTTATCAGAGACACTTAGGCTATCTTGTGAGATGCTTAATCCTCTCACAGTGCAAATAATCCCAAGGCGTAATTAGTTTTAATTAAACCTCCTTTAAATTAATTAAACACTACAAATTACAAACAAATCAAACAGCGAAGGAAAATGATGGACATATATTTATAATTAATGGGTTTTGGTCTATTTTATGGTTAATTCCAACTTTTTACTTTTTTTCTTTCCTTCTTTTTTCCAATGTTCACCATAGTTAATCAAGCACCACCAGGCCTAAAGTTTGTCATATTATATTATATGAAATACATTATATATATATATATATATGAAACTAATGAATGCCATTGTACATATTGGTGAAATGAATACATGTCTTTTTAAGTATAGTGTACGTGTCTATATTAGTATATGTACTGCACTCCCTCTGTCACTCTCAAACTTTGAGAAAGACAAGAAAGAAAAATGACCTAGTGAATGAAATGCTTATTCTTATATGCTTTTTGCACTAGGGACACCCATAAAAGAGATCCTACAATAATAATGATAATAATATTAATAATAATAAGGGGGGATAAATTGAAAGATTAATCATCATATCATATTCATTTCATGTGATTATCTCAAAATAAAGTCATTTATATATACTCTGTTTATTTACTGTCAAATAATATCGTTGATAAAAAAAAAATAAGCTCATTCACATTTCAAATGCAAGTTGCTTTTGTAACCTTACAAGTTATAACAGAATCTTCTGACATCACCATGTCTCATACAAAGCAATAATAGTTAAACCCAAAAAGAAAAAGAAAAAATCATACACTTTACAAATAGAATGAGAAAGTACCAACATTTAAAACATAATGGTAGGAATCTAATCTAATCTAAACCCATCAAGCACCAAACCAAACCCTGAAGAAAAAAAGAAAAAAACATTGGATGCTTCGAGCTATAGATTCTTTATGTCTGAGTTTCGAAATAGCAAAAGGGTTAAAACTTTGATGACAATACTAATTATTGTTCCTTGGTTTAAACATAAAAAAGCATATCGAATCCTTTGTTTTTCTATAATTCAATCTAAACTAAGTTAGTCACGCAAATACCAAAAAAAATTGACAAGAAAATTTCATGAGATATGGCTTCTTCAAGTATAGTAAGATAGGACCTAACAAATATGCATCAATAATTTGAGAGAGAATGAGAATTTTGGCACTTCTCGGAAACCTAAGGCCTGATCTATTTTTCTGCTATTTAGTCCTCACAAAGTACAGAGCATCCTCTGTTTTGTAAGTAACACGTGTAGGGGAAAGGATTCACCGAAGTTAGAGAGAGAAGTAAATTAAAGTTTCTGAAGTTAGAGAGACAAAGAAAAAGAGTGTGTGGTTGTATTTTTTTTTGTTAAATTTTTTTTTGGTTAAAATCTCAAATTGATCTCAAATGTATGGATAGATTTCAAATAGGTCCTAAATATTTCATTTGCTTCAAATTGGTCCCAAACTAGTAAATGTTGTCATATCTATATCGTTTCAAGGTCGAATGTGACGAATTTAGAGCTACAAGTTGTTTTTGACTGGTACTTTGTCTATTTAGTTTATATCGTCAACAAATAAGGTCAAATTGCGTCTCTAAAGTAGACCGCTCATTTCACTATCAAATAAGAAAAGTTAGTCATATTTCACTCATTTCAAGTCCAAATGTGATGAGTTCGACACAACGTGTTAACTCTAGAAAAGTTCTTTCTCTATCCAATTAACACCATCAATAAAACAAAGTTAAATTGTGTCCCGAAAATAGCTTTGGAATTATACTTCAACCACACACTCATTTCTTATCTCCCTAACTTTAGAAACTTCACTTCTCTCTCAAACTTATTTAGTACAAATTATGGTTGTGGTTCACCTATCCATTTTAATAAGGGTAAATTATACTTTGGTACCCTGTTCTACGGATCTGTTTCACTTTGGTATTTAGTTCTTTCAAAAGTGACATTTCGGTACTCTGTTATTTGCACTGTTAACACTTTAATAATCAAATTTATTTTTCTGTTAAGTTTTGACGGCAAAGTCGCACATGACCATCATATGCACAGTAAAAACACCCAAATATCGTTTTTCCTCTCATTTTTCATTATTCAAGAGCTAAAACAATAAAAAAAAATCATGAAAAACACTGAGATTCAAAGCGAGAGGATTTTAGAGTGTTTTACCATTTGAGTCATGGAAAAATGAGAAGAAAATGGACATTTTGATGTTTTTACTGTGCACGTAATGGTCACGTACGACTTCGTCATGAAAACTTAACAAAAAAAATAAATTTGTCTACTTAAATGTTAATGGTGCAAAGAACAGGATATCAAAGTGTCACTTTTGAAAGAACATGGTATCAAAGTAAAACCAATCCATAGAATAGGGTACTAAATTTTAATTTACCCTTTTAATAGTCCAAACAAAAATTAATCTTATTCGAACTAGATTAGACTATAAGAGCAGCAAAACTTTGTTACCCAACATTTAATACACAATTGTATTCACAAGTTCCGAACCTGAGACTTTTAGTTAAACTAATCAATTTCCAATTAATTGATCTAAGAGCTGGGTTATACTCCTCTCTCTAACTTCAGCAGTTCTATTTTCCACGTGTAGCTGTGAAATGATCCTAAAGTTTGAGGCTATATCTCTCTCCGTAGATGACAGCAAATAAAGGGTACAAATACAATGCTCTTACTCAAAATTAGGACACACAAGAAGAGAATGTTCTATTTATTACCATGCTTCTTTCTGAATCTTTTTTTCCTTGTTTGGACAGTTTCAAATCAACTTCATCCAAAGTGGGCTTCCCTCTATTTGAATGAAAAAATGGGTTACCATCATGATGGTGGTTATGATGGAGGACCATCTCTGCATTTTTCTTTTGTCTGCCTAAGTAGCTGTACAATTGGTACTCATTCCCACACAGATTTAATTAATGGGTCCAAAGCTCACTTTGTCTATACATATTGTTTAAATTTAACAGTTATTTCAATCCTTATTATATGTTAATCTTATATGATATATTAAATGTTATGGTAAAACTACTATTCTTGGTGCCCCAGATTCCCCATATGGGGTCAGTTTCAATTATACCTCCAAAGTTTTTTGGACAACTATATGCTTAACTTCTTTTTTGTGTCAATTAGATATCTAATTTTGGGATACAATTGACTAAAATATGAAACATTGGGAGTACAATTGACTAAAGTGTAAAATATTGGGGGTACAATTGACTCCAAAAAACTTTTGAGTGTACACTTGAAATTGACCTCATACTCTGAGAGTACCGAGAGCACTTTTACCTAAATGTTATTTATGGAATAACAAAAGCAGAAGATGAATGACGTATTACAAAGATTTTCAAGAGTCACAATTATGAAAGAGCGAAAGCTCCACGTAGGTTCTGACAATTAAACTGGTTAGATATAGAGAAAACTTTTGAAATCTTTATATAGTGAAGTTTAGAGAGAGAGAGATAACTGTTTCAGTGATTACCAGTATAATTAGGGAGATGTTATTGAATAATCTGTGGATTGCTAGTGGGGTTTGACTAAATTTACCTACATTTATCAAGATATAACAAAATTATAGTTTTATCAAGTGCTATCATGAAAACCTATAAAATTAATGCACATCAGATAGATATAGATTCTGATATGCATCTTCAATAATACTTCAGAAGATATGGACTGGCAAACTGAAACTAGCTAGTTGAGGTACGATTAACCAATGAATTAAAGAGAAACCTTGGACAAGGAACAGTTTAATTAGCATATGGATTATGAACAAGTTGGCTAATTAGTGGGGAGATAGAATATATCATCAATATATATATATCATGCAAGTGATGATGGTACGTATGTAGTGGTGGGGATCATTAACAAAACCTTTGTGTGGGGTGCCAGGGTGGGCTAGTTGTAGTTGATGAAAACAAGCACGTTTGTTTGTGTTCCTAATAAGCGGGGCCTACACATGTTTTGGCCTTGCCTTGGCTAGCAATCCAAATCCCATTAAAAATATCATGTTCCAACTTTTTTGGAAACAATATGAATATATTGCTATGGACACCTCCAATCCCATGCACCATATATGCACATAGAGCTAGATTCAAGATATTGATGTTTTTGTTCTCTTAACCCATCATCGGTTTTCCCTAGCTCCCTCTCTTTTTTTTTTGGCCGAAACTAGCTCCCTCTCTTTAATTGTTCTTTTTCCTTTTTTTTTCTTTCTTAATGATAATTTGTAAAATACACTTGAAATATGTAATCATTGCATCATCTAATTGAGGATTTGTGAAGTTATCTGCATTTAATTTAAGTAAAAGGGTAATTTTAGTCCTAAATGTATGTTTTATTGTTTATCTTGATCTTTTATGTTTCAAAATTTCAAATTGGTCTTAAATATTGGCATAATGTTTCATTTTGGTCCCAAACTATTAAAATTGGTCATATTCTCTCGTCTTTCATTTGAAGTTCAAATGACTTGTTAAGAGTAACTTGTAACTTTGAATTCGTCATATTCGAACTTGAAATAAGAGAAATATGATGAATTTTTCTTGTTTGACCGTGAAATGATCAGTCTAGTTTCAGGACCGATTGATTTGATCTTGTTCACTGATTACTATAACTGGATAGAGAAAGTACTATTTGAGATCATTACACAACTCTGAACTCGTCACATTCGAATTTGAAACGAAATAAATATGACTATATTTAATAGTTGGGGACTAAAATGAAACATTTTGTCAACATTTAGGACCAATTTGAACATTTTGAAACATAAATGACCAAAATGAACATTAGGGCATACATTTAGGACGAAAATGACCCTTTGGTCGGACACCGTCGTAAGGTGTCAAGCGAGCCAAATTTAATTATCCTCGAGCCTTGCAAGTATAACTATATTATTAGAATATAGTATAAATGCTAACCAAAGGTCGAATCTCTCACGGAACTCAATGTGATGAGACTAAGAGAATTGTGAGGAAGGTTGCAGTTTATGATTTTGATTGTAAAGTTGTCATGAATTAATATAATGAATAAAACAATACTTGAGAGAAAACCCTAGAGATGGACTATCATAGTTCGTTCAAGATCGATAACAGATAATTAATGTGCATTTACTTAACCAAGTTAAATGATGTATATATACTAAAACACAATCAATCAATCGATGGAGAAAGTGATGGAGATTGTGCCCTAGGGTCAATCATCCTTTAGATATGTTGGGAACATATCAATTAATTTATGGAGATAAATTAATGGTTATCATATTATTAGCATGTTTACTATGATAACAGTCCATGATTAATTATGAGATAGTTAATCTAAACTGTCCCTGGTCGCTCATTCTAGTGGGAGCTTGAATCGAACTAAGACCAGCATGACCTCGGTGCATGGAGATGCACGCACTAGATGCTGGGACGAGAGTCATGGTGCAATTATGTAAGAGTTACAAGTTGCTGGACCGACCCGGAGAGTTCTGCATGGGTTCAGTCATTAGCTGGTCTCTCCTGTACAATCTGTCATGATGCCCTTAGACCTGAGGTCTTGACTATTCCGGCATTACAGTTGTCAAACTTTGGCTTAGTCTAACGTTATCCGTAACAGGGTAACCATAAGGGCTGAGTACAGGTTTGGTTGATTGTCGTGCTGAGGGATGTGGTTGACCAAGATGGAATTTTGTCCCTCACAGAGATGGGAGATATTTAACTGGGCCCCTCGACGAGTCTGTCCAAGGGAATGTGTGGCCACACTGGATATTGGGACTTACTCAGGAGATCGAGAAAGTTGAGGTTTGGATTTTGGATGACTTTCCCATGCCTAATCCGTACCGAAATATCGTAGGACAAAAAGGGATCTGAACATGATAGTACTAAGGTTAAGTCGTTTATGGGTTAGAACGATAACTCACGTGTCTTGGGTAGTCGTGATGGCTTGCTAGAGTCCGCTCTCGACTTGTAAGTCATGAGATGATTTACTGCCAACTTCACGTGGGGCCTGCTGGGTCACACACGAGCAGGAACCAGATGCCAAGCTGGAACACGAGTTAAACCTAATTCGTGGGTCACAATTGTGACACCATTTGAGACATAACTTATTGTGGAACATAAAGTCTTGTCTTGAATTAATTATCTACAGATATATAATATTTAGATTTGTGAGACAAATTTAAATATATATATATATGATAATTGTTAAATAGATAATTGGATTAGGCTATTTACAATTATATTCCTATTTATAATATTAGGGGAATTATAAATTAGATAATGTTCCTAAGAGTTAGGAAATTATTAATTTATTAAATTCACTAATATTAGGACTAAATAGGATGAGGTTGGCGCCTCATATATACAAGGAATTTAATTAATAAAAATGTTTTATTAATTAAAGTCATGGCTTGGGATTTGAAATTCAAATGAGATTTGATCTAGATTTCAAATGGATGAATTAAATATATTAAAGTAATATTTTAATTCATAATTTATAGGGCAAGTCGAAATCCTAGTTGAATTGGATCTAAAANATTCATGATTTATAGGGCAAGTCGAAATTCTAGGTCCATTGGGTTTAAAATATTAATGTAATATTTTAAATCAATAAACTAGAGTTTGAGACTTGGTGAGATTGATTTAAAGATATTATGACAATTCTTTAATTCAATATTGTTGGAAAATTAATTAGTTATAACTACCTAAGAGTTAGTTAGTTATTTTGATTTATTAAATTCCAACAAGAAAATAGGGGAAGTTGGCGCATGAGGAGAGAGAGATTTGGGAAGATTTGATCTTCCAAATTGATTCTCCAAGATTGCATTTTGATTCCAATTTTAATATTAAGGTAATATTTTAAATTGGAAATCAAGTCCTAAAATTGTGATATTAAGATATCATAATCTTATGGTTTGATAATTATATGATTTTAGGCCTTCCTAAAATTATAATTATCAAAGTCCCCAAGCCCTATAAATAGAAGCCAAAGTCGACTTACTCATAGAGATATCACAAGAATTGGATTCTTTGATAACTAAGCTAGCCAAGAGAGAAAATTCGATTTTTGATCTAGGTTAGAGAGAGAATTCACAAACTTAAGAATTGGATTCTTGAGAGTGAAATCAAAAGGTGAAAGCCTCATGCACAAAGAAGAAAAGTCGACTTAGCCTATCTTTCCACAAAGAAGAAATTCGATTTTGCCTTTGGTGAGAAAGAGAGAGAAAATCGCAATCTTGCTTTCCTAGAGAGAGAAAGTGGCGCACAATATTAAGAGTTAATATTGTGTGACAAGGTTGTGTGGGATCAAGAAGTGTTCTTGATCAAGGCGCCATATAGTTCTTGATAATTCAAGAAGAGTTCTTGAATTTAAAAGAACACCCGTAGATAAAGGTTCCGGATTCACTTGAGAAGTGAAGGAGGCTAGCACCTAGGCATCTCCAAACTGTTCGTGTGGATTACCGGCGGAGGAAGGACGCGTCACGTGGACTTCTTGGAAACGCCCCGTTCAACTAAACCGATTGAAACTCGTGAGGTATACCACTTAACCAAAAGTTTTAAATTCAGCTAGCGGATCCGTTCGGGAATTCTTGGACCTGGGCGTTTAAAGTTTTTTTTTATTTTACTGTTTTTCATGCTTCCGCTGCCTTAGGCGCCCTTGAATTCCCAACAGAAAGATGTAAGATTAAGATAGGTAACTCAACCAAAACTGGGGGAATTGAGCATCTGTCATTGCGCTTCAAGGCAATCTCTATTATTGCAGTATCAGAACAATGAACAAATATAAGCAATAAAGAATAATCCTAATTATACTTTCTAAGATAGATAGAAACTCTTAAGTAAATCAACCATGTGAATAACATGTTTGAAGAGAAACCTTTATTAATCGTAAAAGAGATAGACTCCAGGAATATCAAGTTCTATCCATAATAAAGTACTGATCTATCAATCTAATGTATAAACAACTTCAACAATTACCATGAAGGAGTTGAGCATACCTCATAAATGCAACATCAACATCTTGACTCTACAATGAAAACATGGTGAACTCAAGTCACATCCTTGAGGCATTCCTGAAGTATCTATCTAATTAGTTAGTCATGCTCTAGGCAGAGAACTCTAAACTATTCTAAATTGTGGTGAATTGATTCTGAGCTGAGCGATTTTGAGCGTGGAATGATGAGCTCTATTTATAGGCATGAGTAGTCTACTTGGTCCGCAAGTGAAGGAACAAATTTGCACTTGTGCCGTTGCGTGTGCCGGCGGCCCAACATGGTGGCTCAGCGAAATATCCGGAATATCTCGAATATATCTTGATATCTTGAATCCTGGTCGTCCAAATCATATCTTTTAGCCGCTAAGTTGCGTGTGCCGCGAGACTTCTCACTTGGGCCGTTGGCTCAAGTGACAGCTCAGCCTAAAATTGCACTGTAGTTTACGTGCTGACGTCATATTCCTCTCAGATACGTGCGCTGCGGGAAGTCCTCCTTTGTGCCGGCGGCCCATCCAACGACAGAAGTATTTATTGTGCTTTTTGGTATCTTCTCGTTGATTCTGGATGTTTCCCTTTTGGTTTGGCCCTGTTTGGATGTCTGAAACACTAAATAAACCATTAAGTAGCACCTATTTATAAAGTACAATAAATAAAAGCTAATTAACCTATTTTATCCACTTTATTACGCCATACCTTGGTGCATCCCTTAGCATATTAATTGGTCTAATTATAATATATTATTAGTTTAAACATATGAAAAGAAAGCCAAATAACTTGTTCATTTTTTGGCTGATTACACTTTAACCTTAGTTTATTATTAGCTTGAAATGGTGCATTTTTTTTTCTTTTAACTAAGCATTACTTGGAGTATCCATCGTCGACAACAGTTACTACAACTCTCGCTAGCTATTAGGCACCTTGAAGGGTGAGACAAGTGGCCCGAGGATTTAAGATTACTTCATACCAAAAGCCAAGAATCGAACTCCTGACATTTGGTTATGGGTAGACAAGTTCCTACTACTTGATTACTAATTGCGCAGATCCCATTGTACGCCAGAAAGACCGGCTAAGATATAATATAGTGATGCTCGCTTGGTTGTATTCACTCAAGGACTCCGTGAACGTAAAAGCACACAACGATTCAAGGCGCAATGAAATCAATTGAAATGGCTAAAAAGACTGTACTAAACACTAACAAAAGTACTTTGGATTCATCACATTTGAATTTGAAACGAGAGAAATTTAGTTAGTTCGAGACTAGTTTGAGAAATTATGAAAATATGTAGGATCAATCTAAAACAAATGAATCATTTAGGATCAATTTGAAATCTATCCCATACATTTGGGACCAATTTGAGGTTTGACTATAGTTGTATAATTCCAAACATAAAAGGATTTGATAATCACATGTATTCAACTGGTATGCATTCATAATTGTCACATCAACTTTCATTTTGGTTAAAACCTGATTTAGTATTTAAGATTACTAGAATAACACTAAGGCAAGCAAGGCATCGACGACGATGATTTACACTACCCACCACAATTTAAAAAACTAAATTTATATTAGGAAATTTTGTATCATTGATTGAGAGAACTAATAACAATTTTATGCATTCTCTATGAAGAAAATAGAAAGAATTTATTGCCTTTTGTAGAAGGTACGTGCAAAATTAACACAAGAGTGTAAGTACAGAGTATTGAAGTTGGTAATATATAAGACATAGGATGGGAGGAATTAATTAATCATAATGAATGATATGTTATTAATGATCGACTTGATCAATGAGTGAAGTTTGTTATATATAAAACATATATGATGAGAGAGATGTGTGAATTTTTTATACCATATTTTTGGCAAGTAAAAGTTTAGAAATGCTTAATGATTATTTACCATCAAGCTTCTCGCATCAATAATAAAATTTTAATTCATGATTTTGTGAGTCATCGATCACCTAAAACCTTACTAATTAAGTGGACTAATTAATATGATGTGTATATATATATATAGTTTAGTGGAAGAAGCTATCCCATAATGTGGTGGACCCAAGTTCTATTAGAGTTTTTTATATTTAGTGTTCCACAATGCTTCAAATAAGATTAATTATAATAGATGATACCTATTAAACAGCAAAAATATATGTATATATATAGATGGTTGTGGTGAAAGACAGAGATAAAACAGTGAGGCCATGCATGTGTGTATAGTACTAGGGTTAAGAGTTGGTTTTGCCTATTTGGGTGACATTGTATTTAAGAGGGGTTGAAAGTTGAAAGAACACATGGAGCCCTTGAAAAAGAGGACACGAGACAAATTGATCCCTTTTTAATTTCTTAGTAAATTTGATAGAGACTTGCCAACGATTCATTAAGATAATTGGATCAATTATGAAGATGGCATTCATTGTGGCCCTTAACATGAACCTCTCTCTTACTTAAGGCTTGTTTCGTATTTCACTAGACAAAGACACTGACCTGAAAGCTAAAATTAGCACAAGCAACAAGAACATGTCTTCGTTCCCATGTTTGGATAAGTAAAGGAAAAAGCAAAGAAAAACTCAAATAACTATAAAGTTTGAGGATAAAATTCAATATTAGTAATTATCCAATTTTATTTTTTGGTAAGTTGGAAATTAAAACAAGAATGTCACAAAATATTGATAGCCCCTTCTTTGATGTTAGAATGTCTCTCTTATTTTTCTTCTCTCTTTCAATTTTTAACATATATATACAATATTTTTCATTCTGCTTATCTATGTTTCATTATATTTTTTTTTTGGCAAAAGTACTATTGGTACCACTAAAGTATGTGGTCATTTTTAGTTATATGCCCAAAATTTTTTTTTTTTGGTCAATTGTACCCTCAAAGTATAAATTCAGTTTCAGTTATACCTCTAAACTTTTTTTTAATCAATTATACCTCCGATGTTTCACATTTAATTGAGTCAATTGTATTTCCAAATATCCTCCAATTTGAGGTTACCATTAACACAAACAAAAAGATTGGGAGTACAATTGATACAAAAAATAAAAGATTGGGGTATAACTGACTTAAAACACTTTGGGGGAGGGGGTATAACTGAAATCGACCCAATATTTTGAGGGTACAATTGACTCAAAAAACATTTTGGGGGTACAACTGAAAATAACCACATACTTTAGGGGTATCAATAGTACTTTTGCCTATTCTTTTTTATAATTCCTAATCCAAAAATATCCTTTGAATAAAGAAAGTGAAAGGAAAGTATTTAAAGAAAGAGATGTGCTAAGAGATAGGTAAATTATTATAACGGTCTCTCCACGATTGCAGTTAACAACGATTATTCCATGAAAACGAACAATTACTCTTTTAGAATCCTATATATATGTGATCCATTATTCAGGTTTACTTTAGCTGAATTCTCTTACATTTTATATACTTTTAAAACCTTAAAACTAACTTTAACGTCGAAGTTTATCATAAAAACCTCCTCTGAAAGATCATTTCGGGAGTTCATCAATCATAGTGTTTTTTTATTTCTTTTGTCTTTAAAAGGACGTTCTTTTTAAAAATCTTTTAAATAGGAAGAGTTTACAAATATATTTACAAGAGATAGCTTCTTTTATTTTTGGCAAGGCTAGTGATTGAAAACTTCTCATATCCTTATCTTGTCATTAATAAAACTCATATATAAAAGAAAATTTTAAGCATTTTTTCCTATACACTTATTATTACGGATATGCTTGGGAATTGCAAAAAGAAGGGAAAAGAGAGTTAAAAGACAAAAGAAAATAGAATAAGGTATGTATAGTTGAATAGTAATTTTTTCTTGTTGATCTTTTTTAATCTCTTAAACTAGTAGAACGTGAAATTATAAAGGAGAAAAATCTTAATGGATAAGTTGATAAAATTTCTATTTAATCACTTTCCTAACAAAGAACTCCAGAATAAGGAAGAAACTTTTTCATTGAAAACCTTCCCTACTTTCCTTTTTTCCTCATCATATGTGCTAAATCATACAATATAATGTTGATATGTATCTTAACTTCATCGTACATAATTAAGGATAAGATTTGACTATGCATGAGAGGATAAAATGACTCACACACAGACATATATATATATAGAGAGAGAGGGGCCAAAATCATAACAATTAATTAGAAGCCGTAAAAGAAGAATTTGGATTGTGGGGTTTCCCTAATTAATAATGCAGGATATGCAAATTGTACAATTAGTGGGGCTTAATTATTTGTTTGGGAGTGAAATATACTTGTGTTAGAAATCCACACTGCATAAGAAAAAACTGCAGAAGAAGATCGAAGATACATATGTATATTTCATTTAAAATTTATAGCTAGATATTTTTTAATGAAGACAATTTTATTTAAAATAGTGTGAGATATTAGATATGGCATCTTTTTTATTGGAGATTTAAATTTAAATTCACTTTAATGTGAGAGATTTATTCTAACAAAATACACTCTTCTTTATTAGTGTGTTTGTATATATAGGTAATAGGTGTGTAATAGCATAATTTATTTATAATAATGTTTGACTGCTGAATTTGACATACGTTACCAAACTTATGTATTATGTCTGTTTGGTGAAAGTTGACAATTATATTGTCAGCATATAATTAATAATAATAATAATAGCAATCCAACCAATTAATGTGTCATTAGCACAAATCCATCAAATTAAAGCCGTTAACTTCTTACTTATAATCAGTGTTCCCATCAGTTTCCTGCAATTATTTTAGTGTGATTTGTTCTATTTTGACCACCACTTGTTCTTTCACACGCAAAGGGAGAGAAACTGGGTTGTCTTTTCCATTTTTAGCTACATGCCTACATCACAACAACTATTTACTATTATTATATATTGCTACTTAATCTTGCAATTTGAACTTTCCATATTATTCAATTTTCAAATATTTTGAGCATGTATATATAGTAGTAGATTGAGAAGTGAGAACCATAAGTATAGATATAATAAATTAGTTAAAAGCACTATAAAAAAGTCTTAGGTTTCTAGTTTTAGCAAAATTGTATCTTTATCCTATTGAAACCTAAGACTTTTTAATAGTGCTTTTAACTAATTTATTATATCTATACTTATGGTTCTCACTTCTCAATCTACTACTATATATACATGCTCAAAATATTTGAAAATTGAATAATATGGAAAGTTCAAATTGCAAGATTAAGTAGCAATATATATACAAACATACCTCATACTCCGGCTGCTACAACACTTGGCATGATCAATGAGTTTTTGTGAGTTTTTGTTGATTTTCCTTGGAATTTTCCAAGTTGCTTTATGGTATGTTTGGATAAAGTAAATTTAAGAGAAAAAAAGAATTTTTACAAGTAATTGTTCTTTCAAACATATCAAAATTGAAAAAACAAATTAATTCAATTACTTCAAAAAATTACTTTCCCTCCAAAATTTACTCTATCCAAACACACTATCAGTGATTTGAGGTTTGAGCTGATTAGCATCCACAATCGAAAATCATGTTATTAGAACTAAACTTGAAATAAGCCTTATTTACTTTTATTGTTAACAGTTTGATTTTTTTGGTTGAAGTTTGATATAGTTATTAGCAATTGGGAAAATATTATTTTAAGGCCAAATTCTCAAATTGTTCCATTATCTTTTATTCGTTTCATCATATTGGTCCTACATATTTTCATAATGTTTAAAATTGGTCCAAAAAATATTGAATGTGGTTATTTTAAGCTCAAATGCGATAAATTCAAAATTACAAGTTTCTTTTAACAAGTACTTTGAGACTATCAAAAAAACAAAATCAAATTGATTTTCAAAAGTGGGTAACTTGTTTCACGGTCAAACAAGTAAAGTTGATCATATCTCTCTCGTTTTAAATTTGAATACAACAAGTTCGAAACTATATGCTAGCACTTGAAGATTTCTTTCTCATCCCAATTAAGATCATTAGTAAACGAGTTCATCAAATCGCATCTTGAAAGTAGATTAGTGACCAATTTGAAACATTATGGAAATATATAGGACCAATCTAAAATGAATGAAAGATAAGGGCCAATTCGAGACTTTGGCCTATTTTTAAAAATGTTCTTGAGAATGTAGTTCACAAGTTACATATTTGAAGGCAATATTTTTATAATGGGGAGCTAGATTTTTTGATTTAACAACTATCGTATAAATTCACTACAACATTTTTGTCTTTTAACAACGGCCAAAAACCGTTCTCTATAATACAATAACTGTTGCCTATTAGAATAGGCAACGGTTTGGCAACGGTTTACGACTGTACTATATTCGGCCGTTACCTATTGTCTAAGGCAACGGTTATTTGACCCTATGGCAACGAGCGCAGAAAACCGTTCCCTATACTTTGTGATTAGGCAACGGTTTTCGTGTTTGTTTTCAACAACATTTTTTACCCGTTGCCACTTTAAGCAACAAATATTACCTGTTACCTTCTTAATATGGCCACAGCAGAAAACCGTTCCCTATACTTAAGATGGCCACAGCATAAAACCGTTCCCTATACTTAATATGGCCACAGCAGAAAACCGTTCCCTATACTTAATATGGCCACAACATAAAACCGTTCCCTATACTTAATATGACCACATCATAAAACCGTTCCCTATACTTTGTGATTAGGGAACGATTTTCATGTTTTATTTGTAACAACATTTAAAAACCGTTCCCTAAAAGAATCAGCAATTTTTTTTTTTAGATTTTTGAAACAATTTTTAAATAAATATATACAAATAAATTATATAATAATTTGCTAATATCATACTATATAACATTAATCTCATTTTTTTTTTTCACATAACCATACAATATTTTCACATAATGTTTCAACAAAAACCCCTAAGACTCAAAGTGAGATACATATTCAACAAAAAGTGATATTGTAGAAAAATTTAATAACACTAGAGTTCAAATACCTAAGACTCAAAGTGAGATACATATTCAACGTTCCCTGTTACCTTCTATTGTATGTATTGGGTTTCGGGGTGTGACGAATCTAAGTATCTATGCGAAAACTTGGTCAAGAGTTCAAACATGGATCTATGCTCTTTATATTGCTCACAGTAAATAACACTAGAAGGGAAGATGAAAGAGACTGTCGGAGGTCCTTTGAACTCTAAGATCAGAATTTTACATAAGGACTCACACTCACAATTTTTACGATTTTTCTCTCTTGAGAGAATGTTGCTCACCGTGTGTGTAGAATAATTCTAATAATGTGAGATAGTGCGGTAGTCAGATAACTGACTATCTTGTAAAATCTTTTCCAAATAATTCAATATTATTTGAATAGAATTTCCCCCAAATCTCTCCCCACAATCCCATGATGTTATTATCTCATGATAATAAATAATTAATTAATTTTATTAATTAATACACTTAATATTAATAATAACCCTGTGGTTCGAAACCTGACACTTTGGTACCTTGTGGTATTCTCCATTAACACTTTGGTACCGTTTGGAGCTATTTTGTAATTTTAACCATAACAAATTTTGCAAAAATTACATATTGACATTCAAGGTTTAATTTAGTAAACTTGAAAACTAATACCTTATGGAACTTTCATCCTCTTTTGCAAGGGAAATTGTCAGTCTACTTGAAGCTCATGTATTTTTTCTAAGAGTCAATAGGCACAGGACTCTCCTCTTTTGATTAGCTAATCTTTTTATCTTGCTTCTCTTTTGATTTTTCTTTTCTTTTTATTTTGAAAGATACTTTTCATTTCATTTTATTTTCATATATCCATATTTTTGAATATAACTGGCAAACCCGATTCTTAAGAGGGATGAAAACAAGGATTATGGCAACAACTTCCACTAAAAGAAATCCTTAGTGATATTAAAAACACCTAATTAAAAGGCTCAAAGGGGCTAACAAGGGATAACGTGTTTATGACTAGTGTTTGGGATAAAAGGGTGCAGAAACAAATGCCTCTATCATATTAAGGATATTTAATCACATAAAGCTTTAACCAAGAATTAAAACAAGTTCTAGAGAAAACAAAACTAAGAGACTAAAATGTCACTCAAAAGATAGGAAATATTCAGTCTTAAACTTCCAACTAGGTTGGGTTTCTCTCAAATTGGTCTATAAAAATCAAAAAATACTATTAAACTTAGAAAATTATTTAGATTATTCTAAGGCTATAGAAAACAACTAAGACTAAACTTTTATCACAAATATGAAATTATTCACTCAAGACTTTAAAACATATTAAAAATTCAACTAATTCGATTTCTACTCAAAAAGTGAAAAATAAAAAGTGTAGATTATTTAATCAAGCACTAAAAATAGGCGATATAATTTTAAATTTTAAAGTTTATAAGATTTTCAAAACAGTACCTAAAATTTAAAATTTTTGGATAAACCAAAATGTAAGTTACTCTAACTTACTCCTCTCCCCCACACTTAAAACTTAACATTGTCCCCAATGTTAGAATCAAATAGGAGTAAATAACTAAGACAAGAGAGTGAATTTACTCCTCTCACTCCCACACTTAGAAGAACACATTGTCCTCAATGTTAAAGGGCAATAATAAAAATAAGGGAAAGAAAAGAGGAAATTTAAAATTGGAAAACTAATTAGATTTTTAACGAGAATTCTTTAGATTATAAAAATAATGGAAAATAAAAAATTTTTATGGGTAGGAAAAATTTTATGCTAAACTATCAATTGAGGTGATCAAATTCAAGAAATAGCTAGAAGAAAATTACTTACTACCTAATGATCAATGCACATGTACCATTATTATTATTATTATTTTTTAAGTAGCCCAAAAAGATGACCTTGCAAAATTTACTACTCCCCCACACTTTAAAGCTTGCCTATTGTCCTCAATGTAAGAGAACAATGAATTAAAATAAAAGGGAGAAATAATAAACAAAGCAAAAATAGATTAATTTTCAAAAGGGCTATGAAGAAAAGGACAGAAATTTCCTTTTCTAGTCCGGAAGAGAATATAATTTTTAAGAGTTCATATAATAATGCTCAGGGAGTATGACTCGAAACGAAACAAAAACAAAATAATAAAAAAACAAAAATTTAAAAACTGAAAATAATAAAATAACTTGGGCTGATCCAAACTGACCAAATCACTTTGGTCAACCACCTTAAAAAAACGAAATCAAAAATAAAATACCGAAAGCAATAAAATAGCTAACCTACTGGAGTTGTTTCCTCCGCCACACTTATCTCGCAAATAAAATTGAAAATAATAAATAAGAGATAAGTGGGAAGAAGAAACAACTTAAAGCTTAATCCGACTTCAAATTCTCTTTGAAAATCCAGAGGGGCAGGAGGCGTCGGTGCTCGAGGGAACGTGTGAAGTTCCCCTCCCTCTAGTCAGCGTGCTCCTCTTTGATAGTTTCCTTCACACCTATACCACATAAAGAAATATAATCGTAAATAGAGGGTGATGTGGGAATAGGGTCAGGAATAATGAAATCAATATGAGCGAGAGAAGGCTTCTCTATTTCAGGTTGCTTTTCAACTCTCATCGGAGGTGGATTTTCGAATTCCTCTTCTGATTCTTCTTCTTCTTTTAGCACCTCGTCCTTGGAAACTTCAGCTGCTTCCAGGGTGTTGTGATTCATGATGAGCCAATCATCGTTATCTTTACAATATTGATGGGGCCCACCATTGCATTCGCGAGGGCTGTCGAAGTCAGGTGATTGGGTAGAGAGGAAAGATTCATCACAGTCATGAAGATTGAAGTCTTCCAATTCAATTTCATCTTCCTCGCTACATTGCTTACCTGTTTCATCACAAGAAAAGGGAAGAGGGTAACAGAAATAGAATGATCAATCGAACTTTTGTTACCTCTATCATTGAATCATTCCTTAGCTAATTCTTCGTCAACCGAGGTTGTATGGCTAGCGACATAGCTTCGTAATTCGACGAGCCTTTTCTCAAGATCGTTTTGTTTTTCTTCTATTTTAGTCATGTTTTCTAATTTATCTCGAGTATCGGCATTGTCGCACCCATAGTTCCGGCGGGTGTTTCAGCTAGGATTATTTCTATAAGAGTTCCCTGTGGCTGAAACCTCTTCTTCATCGTAGCACAGAATTGCACTGCAAGCCTTATAGTCTTTTTCATTTATTGCTCACTGGGGTATTTTTTTGTAGTTTTCTCGTTCGGCTTCTAATTCTTCTACTCTTCTAGTTAGTTGTTCCATTTTTTTCATCATGGCCTGCAGTGATAGTGCTAACTGGGCCTCAGTTTTATCTTCTTTAATCCTTCTCCGATGATATTTCCTAATAGCAACCTCCTTAATCAAACTCCAAGCTTCCTCGACATCTAGCTTGGTGATAGATCCATTAGCTGACGCGCTCAAGTGGTCGGCATCGTCTGGGAGGAGTCCATTATAGAAATAAATGACCAGATTCTCCTCGCTATAGTGATGGTTTGGGCATCTATATAGCAATTCCTGGAATCTGTCCAAATAATCTAATAGTGCTTCCTTTTCATGTTGTTCCACTGTTGATATCTCCTTCCTCGCGATTGAAACTTTAGATTCAGGGAAATACTTATTCAGAAAAGAACGTCTTAAATTTTCCCAGGATGCATAAGCATTTTTCTCATAGGTTACCAACAATTTGTACCATTCTAGGGCTTTCCCTTCGAGCGATACGTGAAATAGTTTCCACATGACTTCCTCTACTTGGGTTGCTACTGGATTCATTGTTTGGCAATGCCAGTATAATGCATTTAGATGACAATGGGGATTTTCATCATCTAAACCATGAAACTTGGGTACATTATCATATAATGGTCCCTTTATTTCAAAATCAATTTGAAACTGAGGGAGTGCATTATACCTTGCCTCATAATGTATGTCTACTTGGGTAGGGTCTCTAATAGACCTCTTTTGCCTAAGTTGACTAACTAAATTATGGTTAGGTTCCAACTCTCTAACCATTCCTAGGTCTGTTCTATCTTGGGCAGTCATTTCTTTATAAAAAAACGAAAATAAAAAAAATAAAAAAAGATGCAAATAATAATAACTTGAGAAAATAATAATTATAAAACAAGATGCAAATAATAAACAAAACAAGATAAAATAATTATTATTCTATAAATGTAAAATTTAAAACTTTAAGTAAAACTGTAAATTTAAAAAAAATATTTAATTTTTTTTTCGAAAATATTATTATTTTATTTTCTTATTTTTTTCAAAAAAAAAAATTATTCTATTTTTTTTATTTAAAATTTTCGAAAATCCAAAAAAAAATAATTTATAAAAATAAATTTTCAACCTAAAAATATTCAAGAACCTAGTCAAGAATCTTTTAACAAATTAAACTTCAAATTTTAAAACTTTTTAAAATTTTCGAAAATATTTATTTATTTATTTTGAAATCGTTTTTTAATTTATTTTTGAAAATATAAAAACAAATCTAATCCTAAATATTCAATCAAGAATCAAATTGAAAAGATTATCCTATCTTGAAATCAAATAGAAAAATCAAATCAAGAATCAAATTAAAAGAATCTTCAAAGAATTAAGATTTGAAATTTGAGAAGAAAAATGTTTATAAAAAAAAAACAAAAATAAAAATAATAATACTTTAAATTTAAAAATCTTAACCTAAAACATCCAATCAAAAATCAAAATGAAAAGTTACTCTATCAATTCAAATTTCAAATTGAAAGTGAACCTTGCTAGAATCAAGGTTTAAAATTCAAGATTTAAAAATTTTCAAAAAATTTTTTTATAATAAAAAAAACGAAAATAATAAAATAAAAACACAATGTAGATCCAATCTTACTATGATCCTAGGTCTAATGCCGTTTTAATATGCAACTATATGAATGCAAATCCTGAATTCAAAGAATTCACACAAATAATAATCGTTATCCTTAATTAGAAGTTCCCCGGCAACGGCGCCAAATTTGACCGGGCACTTTGTCGTGAAGTGCCAAACGAATCAAATTAATAATACTTGAGCCTCGCAAGTATTATTATATTTATTAGAATATAGTATAGATGCTAACCCAATGTCGAATCTCTCGCGGAACTTCGTGGTTAAAGATAACTATTATTTATATGAATATCTATGAACTTAGATGAGACTATAAAGATAAGTATAAGAACAATTATATAAAAGGTAAACGAACAAGAAAGATAAAGATATCCTAGAGAATAATCATGAATTCCACCATCCTAATTCATAAAAATACAGGATTGAAGTATCACTTTAATTATGTCACAAACCATATTCAAAGGTATTATCGAAAGTTCGAATATAACTAAGAACAATGGTGAAAGATATAAGATTAGGATAGATTGTTGAGTTGGAATCCCATTCTAACTAAGGATTCTTATGGTTCCGGAGGATCCAGCTACAGGAGAATCGTGAAGGGAGAGCTTTCCCCCCCCCCCCCATTCCTCAAATTAGGGAACCACAAAATCTTGATCATAAAATTACATTAATATTATAATTCAAGATTAAGAGGCAATCTCAATTTAAATTTCAAGATCATATCTTGAAACCTAAATCTAGAATGCACACTTCCCATTGGTTGGAATGAGTCAAGAGGATTTGAATTCTTAATTAAAATATTACATTAATATCTTAACCTAAAATTCAAAATGCATTCTTGAAATTCAAAATGCAAGATCAAATCTTGCATTTGAATCTCCAAGAATTCGCCCCCTTCTTGTTTGTTTTATAGGAATTTAATAAATAAGAAAACAATCCTAACTCTTAGGAAGTTATAACCAACTTATTAATTTCCTTAACAAATTGAATTAAAATATTACCCTAATATCTTAATTCAAATTTAAGTCTTGAATTCAAATTAACAAAATCATATTTCATTAATTAAATTCAAGAGTGAGGCGCCACCTCATCTTATTCTTCAATATTAGAGAATTTAATAAATCAATAATCCCCTAACTCTTAGGAGACTTAGTCAATTCATTATTCCCTAATATTTTAAATAAGAATTCAATTGTAAATAGATTAATCAAATTAACTATTTAACAATTAATATATTTAAACTTGTCTAACAAATTTAAATATTACAAATGTAGATTTTATTTAAGACAAGACTTCATGTCCTAAGACATTCAACTATGTCTTAAATTGTGTCACTAAAGTGACTCACGAATTAACCCTAATTCGTGTCCCATTACAGTATCTTGATCCTGCTCATGTGTGACCCAGCAGGCCTCATGTGAAATTGGCAGCAAGCCATCTCTATGACTCACAAGTCGAGAGCGGACTCTAGCAAGCCATCACGACTACCCAAAACACGTGAGTTATCGTTTTAACATCAACGACTTAACCTTAGTACCACCTTGTCATAATCCCTATTGTCACACGATATTTTGGTCATGGATAAGGCATGGGAAAGTCATCCTTGTAATCCAAACCATAACTTTCTCGATTCCTTGAGTTAGTCCCATTACCCTGTGTGGCCACACATTCCTTGGACAAACTCATCGAGGGGCCCAGTCAAATATCTCTCAACTTAATGAGGGATAAAATTCCTTATTGGTCAACCAAATTCCTCAACACGGCAAACAACTAAACCTGTACCTAGCCTGTATGGCTACCCTATTACGGGCAACGTTGGACTAGGCCAAAGTTCAGCATCTACAACGCCGGAATAATGAAGACCTCAAGTCTAAGGGCATCGTGACAGGTGTATAGGAGAGAGACTAGCTCATGACTAAACCCATGCAGGACTCTCCAGGTCGATCCAGCAACTTGTAACCCATTACATAATTACACCATGACTCTCGAGAAGCATCACATGCGTGTATCTTTTTACACCGAAGTCATGCTGGTCTTAGTTCATTCACGTTCCCAAGTGAATAATCGACCAGTGACAGTTTGGAATAATTATCACATAATTAATCAAGGATTGTTATCACAGTAAACATGCTAATAATATGATAACGACATAATTTATCATTCATAAATCAGTCAAACAATATGTTCATTCATATAAAATGATTGACCCTAGGGAAAAATCTCCATCCACTACAAAAAACACGGTGACTAGCGACGGTTATATGTCGACGGTCGTTGCAAGCGTCGGCAGAGACATGGAATTGGCTCCTTCTACGCACGGTCAGATGAAGCGTCGGTGAAGGCAAGGAGTAGCGTCGGCAAGGAATTAAAAGGGCGCTAAACTTTTCCCACCCAGCATTTTCACTATTCCCTCCCTCTCAATTTCATTTTCACTCAATCGAAAAAATTTCATTTTCAGAGTTTCAGAGCTTGCAACGCCATTTCGTAAGCGACACCTTGCGAAAATTCCTCTCGCCGACGCCGTTTCCTCCATTTCAGAGCTTCTTCGACAAATCGATCTTCTGACGCCGTTACCCCAAATTTCTCTCTCGCGAAAATTTCTTCTGAAGCTGTTATTCGCCCAAGCCTCCATTTCCACAAATCGATCTTCTCCTGCTAATTAATTCGTCTTCTCTTCTCTCATATTCGACAAAATTGAAGGTAAAATTAACTAAACCATCCTTGATTTTCACTTCTAGTTTCTTCCCGGTGCGTCACTTTTCATTATCCTATCTTGTGTTTGATTTTGATTTCGTCAAGTTGGACTGGGATGTGGAAATAGAGAATGAATGTTCTGTTGTCATGGAGGAAGATTATTGTGGTTTCTATTATTGGTTAGGGTACTTTAATCCTTTTAGATGCAGTAGGATTTATTTGATATTTGCCACTCCATGTTTTTCTATGATTGTAAGAGTTATCAGTAATTTTTTAGGTGCTTTAATTCTTGTTGGTGCTTTTAAATATGGCTTACGTTCCAATTTCTTTGTTGATCTGAATCTGTTCGAAGATATTTCTCTAAAGCGGTTGAAAGTGGTTTACTGACAGATGAAGATGAAGTAGGATAAAACAATATTCTAGAGAAAAAGAAGGAAAAAATACCACCAATTAGGTTCTGCTTAAGTGTCAACTGATGTTAGAATGAAACTTCTACTTATTTTATATTTATGACTTTCCTTCAAAAATGCTTTACATCTTGTTTCATGCTTAGTTTGGAAGTCTAGTGCATTTCTTTTTACTTGTATTTGTGTGCTAAGATAGATCAAATCTTGATTGTATGTTCTGTTCAGCATTGACTGTTTTTGTTTTCTTTTACTAATATGTCGCCAGGTCTACTACCATCAGTTCTGTTTTCTAGTAATTAAGTAAATGTTCTTGTTGGAAATTTTTTTACTCACAACTATAGTTTTCTCTTGTGTTGGCTGGTTGTCATATCTCCCTATGCTTATCTCAGATTCAGCTTGAAAGTTGAAACTGTCCTACTATTCAACAATTGTCTCGATAAAATTTGCAGTGCACTCTCTACCAATTTTGTTTGTTGTCCTTGATAACTTCCCTCTGCCACCTCTATGTCTCCTATCTTCTACATCCCTCAGTTGCCCTATACCAATTTTGTGCAGAGTGCAAACAAGACAGTATCTACATAATTAATTTCAGCAAAGAATAGGAAAGACTGATTTTTACATGAGTGAATTAGGGCCCTAGAATTCAGAAACTATTGCAGTTATAACATTGACATATATACTCTTAAGAATAAACAGTGTTTTCCCTTATACCAGTCCAATATTAATGTTTGAAGAATTTTAAGTTGATTAAGCCCATCTTCATCATATATAAATCTTGTTGTGTTATATATATAAGAGAATTTTTTTAGGATAAAGCTTCTGAAGATAATTTCATGAGCAATAAAAATGTAAGCAAAGTTTGCTCTAATTTAAGGGAAAATTTTTTTAGCAAAACTTTAATGTTTCTTGAGTTGAAGTATGCAGTCGTAAATGCATATCTTCATTTTAGCAGGCTGTAGTTTAGTTAGCATCCATAATGTATAGCTGCCACCTTGATTATTTAATTTATTTATTTTTTAAAAACAAACTATATATATAGCAAGAGTCAGTGATAGCATGCACGGTTGGATCATCATCCATATTTTAAACAAACAATTTCTTTGGCCCTATATTTCTTGGTGATTGAGCATTCTTATACTGCAGTTCTGTATAGAATAAATTTTCTAATTTCCTGACATTCATTTTTTGCACTTCTTTGTTCTTCCAGTTGACCCATCCAGCTTCCAGGTTCCAACTTCAGTTTGTTTGGGGTAAATAGTTAGAAGGAAAGGTAATCATAATTGATACATCACTATTTGGGCGTACGCCTAAGTAGCCCTCGAACCGGGGCCCCTCTCCCCTCCAAACCTGTCAAGGCGCACTTGAGTCATTTGAGTGCCCTCCGAACATTATTGGCGGCCGTGCTCCTGATGGAGATTGTGCCCTAGGGCCAATCATTTTATGTGTTTTGTTTAAACATATGGTTTTGATTAATTTATAGAGATAAATTATGTTGTTATCATATTATTAGCGTGTTTACTATGATAGCGTCCTTGATTAATTATATGATAATTAATCTAAAACTGTCCCTGGTCGATCATTCACGTGGGAACGTAAATGAACTAAGACCAGCATGACCTCGGTGTATAGAGATACATGCACTAGATGCTTCTCGAGAGTCATGGTGCAATTTTGTAAGGGTTACAAATTGCTGGACCGACCCGGAGAGTCCTGCATGGGTTTAGTCAT